>CAUDMG010000659.1:492500-697376 GCA_958450375.1 Homarus gammarus | reverse complement strand
GTCTAGGTCACACCACGTCAGCACACATAGTTTAGGTCACATCACTTCACCACACACAGTCTAGGTGACACCACTTCACCTTATGTCAGATAATGCTTGGTTTAGAATTTTAGATAATGTTTTTTATTAGGTAGATATTTTTGGGTAGTTTTTAATGTCAATTATTTGTAAATGTAGTGTTTCATAGTGGCTGGAATGGTTATTTATTAGATATTACCATATTATTTAGAGATGGCTGCTGGGATGAAGAAAGGAAGTCCCAAGAAAAAGATGGGGGGAATGACGAGATGAACACCCAGATAGAAGACATGTACAGTAATATGAGTGGGCGGAGAGAGTGACATTAACTGATCCTTGGGATGGATGTGAGTTGATGGATGATACTGGGTTTAATGAGGTGACCTGTGCCCGGGTGAGCTAATCCCCGTAAAAAAAGAAAAGATGACTTAAAGAGAGAGTTATATTACCATCTTCCACAGCCACAGCATGCGGGTGGGACTGGACGGAGAATCCAGAAACAGGGGAATGTTACCGTCTGGAGCTACGGGAGCTGACGTTTTCGGACGCCCGCTCGGTGTGTCAAGAACTCCCCTATGACAGCGACCAGTCTTCCCCTGATGTCGTCTCACTATACTCTTCAGAGGAACAAACATTTATTTACAGTGAGTCATTCACTGATCTGCTATGTTGCGTGTTCATTGCGGCAGTTAGCTAGACCAATTATGAGAACTCACACATGTATTATTTACCTGATTCTTATGGTAGTACTTGACTTTTGTACAAGTAGCTAATTCACTTATGGGGGTCCTTGAGTGTTATGCAAGAAACTAGTTCACTTATAGGTGTTCTTGACTGTTGTCCAAGTAGCTAATTCACTTTTATCGATCGCTGACTTATACAATTAACTAATTCACTTATGGTGGTGCTTGACTGTTTGTACAAGTAGATAATTTACTTTTGTGGGTCTTGACTGTTATACAGTTAAGTAATTCACTTATGGCTGTCCTTGACTGCTATAGAATTAACTATTTCACTTCTGATGGTACTTGACTGCTGTACGAGTAGCTAAGTCACTTATGGTAGTTCTTGATTATTTGACAAGAAATTAAGTGTTTTGCTACTCTTTGCTATTTTGCTATGAATTTTAAATGCATTAATTTCTAAGAATCAATAAATCAGTGCTTTAATGTTAGATTTTCTTCTCTACGCATCTCACATAAAATACCGGATGTGTTATATATATATATATATATATATATATATATTTCATTAGCCCATAAAGCACGTGGACTTCTACATGTAATCAACAACCTCACCCCGCCAGGACTCGAACCCACGATCTTATGTGTGTGACCGGAGAACGTTACCTCTAGACCACTAGGACACTAAAAGCAGTCCTAGACTTTGTTATATTTCACACAAAGCCTGTTCATCGAGCTTAAGGCGCCGTGAACCTCTAATTGGGGACTACCCGTGCCTCTTAGGTGATCAGAGTAACGTTTTACCAAATCCGGCTTCGAAACACGAGGTTCCATATATATTTCATTAGCCCATAAAGCACGCAGACCTCTACAAATAATCAACAACCTCACCCCGCCAGGACTCGAACCCACGATCTTATGAGTGTGACCGGGGAATGTTACCTCAAGACCACCAGGACACTAAAAGCAGTCCTAGACTTCGTTATATTTCACATAAAGCCTGTTTATTGAGCTTATGGCACCGTGTTTCGAAGCTGGATTTGGTAAAACGTTACACTGATCACCTAAGAGGCATGGGTAGTCCCCAATTTGGAGGTTCACGGCTTGGGAACTTCGTGTTTTCATTTTCCTTGTGGTTATCAGCATATACCTGGATCACGCGCACCTACAGTGATTTACTTGCCTATATATATATATATATATATATATATATATATATATATATATATATATATATATATATATATATATATATATATATATATATATATATAAATACAGTACAGTCAACCCTGGCTTTACACGGTCCCACATTCCGCGTTTCCACGTTTAAGCGGTACCCTGCCGAAACCGGAATGCTCACATTACGCAGAGAGCGGCTGGCGAGTCACGCCATTTTTGGATCCAAACCTCCCCCCATCTCTCCCGCCCTCTCCCGCCATCCGCCATGTTGTGTAAGCGGCGCGAGCAGGGTGCCCACAAGGTCGCCCAGTCATCAAAACATTACCGAGTTCTTCACCGGCCACCCACCAAAAGCCGGCCCAAGTCAGTGATAGTGATAATGATTGTGAGGATATGGACTTATATGGACTTTGAGGGGTTTGACAAAGAGGCCCTGCAAGCCTCTGTGGTGGATAGTGATACAATTGATACAAGTGATACAGGTGAGGGCCAATAATCTTTCCTCTGCCTCGGAACCAACCCCCCATCCCCGTGTGCCCAACCATCTTTTCTACTAATGTAAGTGTTAAAAAACCTAATATTATTGATATTTCTCTTAATTATTAATTGTGTGTGCATACCATCATAAAATTAAGAAGTTATTTTTACTACAACATAGGTATTGTGTCTGAAAAAGTGGAGTTTGGGGGTCGGCCCAGTCTCTATTTCAATTAATCCCATATGTTATGTTGTTCACTTTACGCGTTTCTCACTTTAAGCGGGCCGCCGTGGGTTCACTGCTTTTAGTATCCTGGTGGTCCAGTGGTTAGCGTTCCCCCGTCACAGTCATAGGCTTGTGGGCCGTGGGTTCGAATCCTGGCGGGTTGAGGTGTTGATTGTATGTAGAAGTCCGCTTGCTTTATTGGGCCAATGAAATATATAGGGATCCTCGTGTTTCGAAGCCGGATTTGGTAAAACGTTACTCTGACCGCCTACGTGATATGGGTGGTCCCCATTAGAGGTTCACGGCGCCATAAGCTCGTTGAACAGGCTTTGCGTGAAATATAACAAAGTCTAGGACTGCTTTTGGTATCCTGGTGGTCCAGTGGTTAGCGTTCCCCGGTCACAGTCATAGGCTTGTGGGCCGTGGGTTCGAATCCTGGCGGGTTGAGTTGTTGATTATATATATATATATATATGTGTGTGTGTTAACACATTCATTATGCATAAATAGATTAGATGCTATAATATTCATATTAGTAATTTAATTACACGCTAAAATTTAGGAGGTATTGCCCCTGCCAATATAATTATTATTATCTCTGATATGAACAAATAAAGTATTGGACTCCTGACCTGTCCGACCACTATATTTATGCTGTTTAAGTCTAGCTACCAGATCGTTGCCCTTCCACCCAAAGTAAACATATTACACTCTTTGCATGGCACCTTGTAAATGCAACCATATGAAATGTTTGGAAATTCATAGATATGATTTCTTTACAGTAGAAGAATTACTGAAAGCTACATTTACATATCGGTTTTGAATTGATGAGGACCTTGAGATAAATTTTCATTGAATGACTAAACTAAGAGATTCTTTGTCCCATGAAGTTAGTGTAGAATCAATTTTAAAATATAATTTCTTTGTCATATTAGAACATTTATCTATAAAAGATCTACGGTACATTAAATTCTTGCCAATGTTATAAATATGCTCCAGATAGTTTATGCGTAAACACCGATGAAATTACTGACATGTTGACTCTGTCATGGCGGGTAAAATGATAATGAATATAGGAACCCATTTTGGTAGGTTTCCTATACATACTGAACTTTAATGTGGTACCTGCTCTGTAGATCAAATAATCGAAGAATGACAATTTACAATAACTTTTTTTACTCCACAGCTGAGATATTAAATAGTGGTATAAATGCTTCTAAATTCTCACTACATGGGTAAAGACAAATAACAACATCTACATATCTGAATCAAACTGCAAATGATAAATTTACTAAATAATCTCTTCTCAAATATACCTACAGGTATATACAAATTGTTCAACACTAGTGAGAGAGGACTACCCATCGCCATACAAAACTTTTTGGGCATAAAATTCTACATTAAATTTAAATATACACTCATTGATACAAAGTTTAACAACGTCGATAATGAAAAATGTTTTAAAAAAGCAAGAAAATATTTTCCGGGGAATCTGTGAGGAACTCAAACAAATCATCAACTGGGACTTTTGTAAACAGCGATGTTACATCAATACTAACCATTTAAAATCATAATTAATGTGTAAGCTATTAAGTTTCTCAACTTCATCCGCATTATTCTTAATATCAGAATTTGATATGTTGCCAACTAAAGGGTTAAATAAGTACACTAACCATTTAAACAGTTCATTTTTATGTGATTTAACGGGAATGAGGGCAACTGCCCCACGGACAACTGTCCCTGTAAAAAACAGTAAATATCAGTACAGGCAATTGTCCCATGGGGGCAGGTGTCCAGGGGGCAGTTAGTTGTCTTAGAACCATTGAACCCAACTGAACTAATTAATAATAGCTCTTGCTGGGTAACTTGGTTTGTGAGTTTTGGTAAGGCCATGCACTATGGCAGAGAAGGGGACAGTGAGAATACTGTTTCATGAAATAATCTTCACTTTTTAACCAAATCTTAATCTTTTAATTGAGGATTTAAATGTGTTAAGGGGATTATTTCTGAGTTTAGAATATGTTGCATCATCTCATAAAGGTCACTTTCAGAGCGGTAATCAACTTTATTCAAAATCATTACTGTAATGACTTTATCTGCTTTAGTTACATTATATATCGTAAGGATTTGGATTTCTTTGATAAATATTTTCGGAAAACTTAGGATATATGACTTAGACGTTACTAAAGCATACACCAGGAGTGGCGAACCTTTTTGAGAGCGTTTACTCAAATTGGCGATAATTTTCCGAAAAAAAATTCTCGCGTGCCCGTGGGAATTTTGAACAGCAAATTATTATTATTATTATTATTATTATTATTATTATTAGTAGTAGTAGTAGTAGTAGTAGTAGTAGTAGTAATAGTAGTAATAGTAGTAGTAGTAGTAGTAGTAGTAGTAGTAGTAGTAGTAGTAGTAGTAGTAGCAGCAGTAGTAGTATTAGTAGCATGCCCCTACTACCCGGATACCGCAGGACAGCCCGTCACCTCTTTGCCCTTTACTTATAAGAACTAGTTTCTTCGTCTGTATGGGACCAAAGCAGAGGTCGGAGGTGGAAGTATCTGTCGCCCAAGGTGCTGTTCACTATGCCTGGTAACAGACATTACTGCGTCTGTGCTAGCCAGAACCAAAACTGCACAAATTGTGAATGTGCGAGAAACAACCGACCATGTGTGGCTTGCAGAAAGGGAGACCATTGTCGGAACCCACGTCGCAGGGAGCCGACACAGGTGGCCACAGTGGATATCGCTGGGACCCAACCGCCCGATGATATCCTAAATGATAGCAGTGAGTCTACTCAACCCGAAAATGTAGTACTAATAAATGCTGCTCCCTTAGTAGCAGACGTCCACGAGGAGAATGAGAGACAGCCACCTCAGTGGAATGGTATGTCGATGGAAAATGCAGACATATGGGTCAAAGAAACCTACTCAGAAATTGTCAGGTGGTCGCCCGCTAACCTATTTGAACCACCCAAGTGTGCGGCCACCAAAGAAATGATTTGGGAGATGACTCCCCTCATGACTGATTACACTCAGGACCGCTTCCTCGCCCCTTTAGCTCTTCATATACTGGCAATAATACCACATCTATTTTGTCAGAGAACACACACAAAGACTAAGCACAAAGAAAATGTGGCAGCAATGAAGAGAAGATTGGCAATGTGGCAGACTGGGGCCCTTGATGATCTCCTATGTGAAGCAAGAACACTGCAGGAGAGACTAAAAATTACGGGTGACGGAAAGCAAAACACCGATGACGTGGCAAGAAAATTTGGAAACATAATGCGTGTGGGAAAAGTGTCACTGGAGGTAAGATCTCTCACAGAGGAATCCTCCGGTGGGGTTATGCCAATAAACAGAGAGACATTAAAACTACTGAAAGAGAAACATCCTCTGCAAGTGATGAAGAAGGCATCAGGTTCGAAGGTGCCTATATCCCACCAAACGCTGTCCTGTTCGAGAAAATAACAGGAGAGATGGTGTGGAAAAAGGCACTGAAGACTCGAGGAGGAGCCGGTACTTCATGTCTGGATGCAAACGGTTGGAGAGTCATCCTCAGCACAAACAAGTTTGGCCCTGTAGCAAGCTATCTCTGCACTGCCATTGCCGTCCTTGCAAGAAAGCTGGCATCCAATTGCTGCCATCACCTCCAGGCCCTGAGGGCCTGCCGCCTTATTCCTCTGGAAAAGAATCCAGGATGTAGGCCTATTGGGGTGGGGGAAGAGCTGAGGCGGATCATTGGAAAATGCATAATGGAGGTGGTAAAGGATGATGTCAGGGCAGCAGCAGGAAATCTACAAGTGTGTGCTGGCCACCAGGCTGGCTTGGAGGCCGCCATTCACGCCATGAGATTGATATTTGAGCAGCGTGATTGTAAGGCCGTTCTCCTGGTGGATGCTTCAAACGCATTCAACATACTTAACTGCAAGGCTGCACTGCACAACATCAAGATCAAGTGTCCAAGCTTTGCAATGTATGTTGAAAACTCCTATAGGAATCCATCAGACCTCTATATAGTAAACAACAAGGCTCTAAGAGGTGATACCATCTTACAGTCAACCGAGGGAACAACACAGGGGGATCCTGTTGCAATGGCTCTGTATGCAATAGGCCTATGAGTGCTCCAACAAGAAATAAAATTTGAAACAACTGGGGTCAAACAAGTGGTGTATGCTGATGACCTTACAGGAGCAGGAAAAGTGGAGGGCATCAAAAAGTGGTGGGACTTGGTAACATCGCGAAGTCCACAAATAGGGTACCACCCAAACGCCAGCAAGTCCTTCCTCATCGTGAAGCCAGAACATTATGAACAGGCAATGGAGGTGTTTGGCGGAAGTGAGGTCAAAATAACAAAGGACGGCCAAAGACATCTAGGCGCAGTAATTGGCACTAAGGACTTCAAGACCAAGTACGTAGCGGGAAAGGTGAATGAGTGGGGTAGTGAAATCCAAGCTCTGTCTGAGATTGCTAACACAGAGCCACATGCGGCTTTTGCTGCAATTCACCCATGGAGTCAAGCATCGTTGGAACTACCTGATGCGTACTATCCCTGATATCGGACCCCTCCTCCACCCTCTGGAAGAAGCTATCAGTGTCAATTTCATTCCTAAATTAGTGAAACACCCTGATTTAACCCCAGCACTTCCATCAAGACTGGGAGGGATGGGACTAACCAATCCAGAGGAGATTGCTGCCACCGAACATCAAAATTCACTTAAGCTCACGGCAGCCCTCACGGACCACATAATAGCCCAGAACGCTACAGGGGAGGTGGATACCAGTGAAGTAAACAGGATTCGTAGGTCCATTACGACAGAACGACAGCACTGCCAAAATGATAAGCTGCAGCAACTGTTGCTGTAGGTACCAGAAAGCTTGAAGAAAAAAGTATTTATAGCGCAGGAGGTGGGCGCCTCGAACTGGTTAACTACGTTACCGATAAGGGCAATTGGTTTCAGTCTCAATAAACAAGAATTTACAGATGCCATAGCTCTAGGGTATGGTTGGCCAATAGAAGGTTTGCCCTCCCAATGTGTGTGTGGCTCTTCTTGTGACGTCGATCACGCCATGGTGTGCAAGAAAGGGGGCTTCATATGCATGAGGCATGACGAAGTAAGGGACCTCACAGCAAATATGTTGAAGGAAATCTACCGGGATGTCATGGTAGAACCGACCCTCCTTCCTTTGGACGGTGAGATCTTTCAACATAGGACTTCAAACACATCTAACGAAGCCCGTGTTGACGTCAGTGCTCGAGGATTCTGGACGCAGGGACAGCGAGCTTTCTTCGACATCAGGATTTTTGATCCCATGGCCGCATGTCACCGTAACCTAACTCTCGATGCTGCACACAGGAGAAACGAGAACGACAAGATAAGGGCATATGGGGAGAGAATTCAAAAAGTTGATCAAGGCAGCTTCACTCCTCTAGTGTTCACAACCTCTGGTGGGATGGGACCAAGTGCAAGATGTTTCTACGCCAGACTCGCGGAGGTGATGTCCGAACAGAAGCAGCAGCCCAGAAGCTACGTTACAGCCTGGATGAGATGTCGACTGTCTTTCTCTCTCCTTCGGTCGGCTTTGCTCTGCCTCAGGGGAACAAGAGCTTCTGCCCCAATGCCGACAACAGCTGCAGATATTGACTATGAGGCAACATTCACTGAATGCCGCATAGATCTGCGGCTCAACTAGTTCAACACAGATAGGATAGCTACTTATGCATTAGGATATTTAATATTAAGGTAATAAAATGGTGGCGAAGGTGTGGCTATTGGGGGAGGCTGGAGGCTACTTTAAAAAAGAAAAGTAGTAGTAGTAGTAGTAGTAGTATTAATAGTATTTTATTGGTATTTTACAAACAAATTATGGAGAAATAGAACAAAATGCTTGAAAGCAGTCTTAGGGAAGTCGGTTTAGGCAACCAATAACTCTTCTGATTTTTTTGTGGGACAGCTTTATAAATTATATGTTATATATAACTAGTAATTCACAAGAGGTAACATTAATGATTCTTTACTTGCATTTATTGTTTTACTACTATAAAAGTATAACAGAGAGAGATTGAAATAAGTGAGAGCCTGTTCCAAAAATTATTAACATCAATGTTTATAAAACGAAAATTGACAAATAACACCATTTATAAATAGTGCTGTGCCTTATAAGCAACATAAGAAATGTGACAGTGAATTCATAAGCTTCGGTTCATATTATATAAAAAGAAATCAAGGAAAGGTAAATCAATCATAATTTACTCTCAGTGAGACTTTTGCTACTGCACCAACGATGACAGATATTTTATTCAGGATTGTATTTGGTTGTTTTGAGAGCTATGCATGCAGTACTAGTTTCATCAGTACGTCTACTCCTAAAATTAGACTTGACAAAGTTCATCACTGAAAACATTGACTCACATGTGTATCTAGATGCAAATACTGTTAATACAATACTGCCATTGCTAAATTTTTCAGACAGTCAAAAGTTTCAGGAATGGAACTCCAGAGTTTCAGAACCTTATTTACTGCAATTTTCGGCGCTGATCCCGTCACTAACAGATTTCCTTCAATATTATCTAGTTTAGCTCCTCAGTCGACAAATTTTCGCCTCCAAATTGAGCTGCTTTGTAAATCAATCAATTGTATCTCAAAATTATCCAAATCAATCCACTGCAACATTTCCAAATTTAGTTTGTTTAATGTTACAATGTCTGCACATTTAATTAAGTTTGCAGTTTCTTTAAAGGACCCGAACTTAATCAATCTTAAAGAAACTTGTTCAACAGTTGAATTAGTGATACTTGAAAATTGCGATTGAAGGCTCTGCATGTCTGTTTTTCATGAATTTCAAGATCAGTCATGTGTTTCTGTAGGTTTGAGAAATATTCAAAAGTGCAATTGTCGACATTACGCTTAAAATCCTTTGTGTTATGACACGTAATATCATGTGTTGTGCCACAAATCCACAAATCACACGTCAGATAATTCTTGAGTAATTTTTTTTTTACATTTGTCAAAAACAAACGAATTTAATCCAAACAATCAACAAATCGTATAAGGACAGAGCCTCGACTAAGCCAACGAACATTATTGTACAGTACATAAGTAGTCCTTTGTACACCGAATTCACCTCGCTCAGTAAATTCTGAAATTGTCTTTTTTTTCAAAGCACGCCCACAAATAAATTTGACTACCTTGGTTACAATTTTCATCACTTCTTCAACTGCATGCCATTAATAATAATATCTAATAATAATGATTAATAATAATAAATAATAATAATAATAATAAAAATAACAACAGTAAAAATAGTAATAATAGTTCAAATAATAATCATTATTATAAAGCTGTACGACAATTTTACTTTAATAATAATAATAATAATGATAATAATAATATAATAATTATTATTATTGTTATTATTATTATTATTATTAAGTAAAATTGACGTACAGGTTCATAATTGGATACGCATGTTTACAAACAATACAGTTTTCCAGTTCAGCATGAACATATACGGTACACGTTCGCCGTGAGTGTATACAGTTTCCTGCGTGCCGAGACTTTCAAGTGTGGGTAAACAGTAAGGCAACTTGATCAAAGTTAGTCGATAAAGCTGTTAAATGCGTATATCCATACACACAGGCGAGGGGTTAATCGAAAGTAACATAGGAGGTCCAGGAATTTGGAAAGCAATCTATTTTGTATTTTGTCACCGCATTTTGGCAAGACCTAACCTACTGTATTTCACCCAGTCATCTCCCAGGTTGGGTTGTCTATACCTTCATCGACCTGTTTTGCTATGTCAAGAATAATTTTCTTATTCTCTCATAAAAAAATCCTTTTTAACTGTAACGTGCTTCCTTAAAGCCTGTTCAGAAGCTGCCCTGTTTGGTATATAGTATGGGCAGTGTGTTATGTTTTCTTGGTTAATGATATCGACATCTGCCACCAGGCACTTCATAGTAGCGTAACACAAGAGACAAACTCGGGATACAATTATATGTCTGGTGATCCATCTATCATCTTGGTGTGCTCATTTACTCTAACAGCGTTCGCTGGTTGTGAACGTACTCGGACATTCAACTCCACTTAACTTCATTTATATCAATTCTACCACGTTCATAATGTTGTCTCTGTAAACCCTTCACATGATTTGTAAGGAAATTGTGAATTTCTTGTGGTGCGTCTTCACTTGAGCATTTTAGCCGGAACGAACCAAACGAGCAGAATGCGCCGAACAGAATTCGGCTAGTAAGGACGTGTCTCCGAGCCGAACCGAGCACGCCAAACGTTTTCGGTAGATGGTGCGTGCTCAAAAGGATTTAGTTACTCGTTGGTGCGCAGTCAGGACGGGTGATCACGCTTTTCCAGCTATTCGGTGTGCTATGGCTTGTACTACAATAAGGTGTGTCATACGGAGGCGAATTTTTTTTTTTGAGTTTGAAAAATCGGCCCATGGTATTAATGATGTAGTTCTATGTGCAGAATCATGTGATATCTTCAGATTTGAAAAGTTTTCATTTTTTGCTAGGTAAATTTTAACTTGAAATCTTATGAAAATTCAGTATTCCCACCCTTTTACCAACACCACTAAATAGCTTATTTGAGGTAAAGTAAATGTATCAGGTTAATTTATTAGGATGAAAATGATCCAGAATAGTGAAACGAATGATCTTGACACATTTATTAAATTTAATATTCCTTTAGAAAACAAAATCATCAAATACAAAAACCGGTTTTACTACTACGACCCGGTGTCGCTGCACACCATAGAGAACATGTCTTTCTTGCTTCTGTTTCTACTCATCATCTCCCTGCTGACCACGTGAGCTCGGATGTAGCCTTCCCTCCTCTCCTGGCTGTACACGTGACTGCTGGCCTCGCTCACTTGCTGTACACAACGCTCTATACTCTGGGTGTACGAGGGCCAGGCAGGGACATGCATGGGGTTGTCCAGGAAAGCTCTGACTTGAACATTGGTGAGGCTGCAGGTAAGAGGGGGCTCACTGCCAGCCTGGATGTTATCCAGATCTATGAGATCAGTGAGGGTCTTGGCACCTAGATTGACTTCAGGAGTCTTCCTGACCCTGAAGGAATCGTCACCAACTGATTCGTCATGCCCAGATCCTCTCATAAGTCTCATATCCAAGATCTTTTTGACTGCCACTCTTCTCTCCTCCTCATCCTTACTGCAGAGCATTGTCTGCAGAACTGCCTAGGGATGAGCATACCAGGAAGATCTCCTCACAGTCTGCTCCACAATCTGAACAACCTTCCTTGGCTGACTCCTCAGGAGCTCAAGCTGGAAGAGAACATGCCTCGGACCTTCGGAGAACGATGACTTGACCTTGGTGTTGAACCAATTTGGCAAGTAGACACTCACGATGAATTGGACAATAAGTCTCAGATTGTGGAGCTGGTTCCCTTTCAGTTTATGATGAGCGACCCAAATTCTGCAGAACCTGAGAGCCGTTGTGAGCCACCTAGAATGTGAGACTGGACCTATCTGCAGGTAAGCAAGTCTATCAGGCATGACCCCAGTTTTGATGGCACTGCAAATCATGTAACCATAGTACTGGTCAGTACTCAGGTCGTCAATGACAGTATGTGCAAGCTCAACGAGTGGAGGGCCAACTGTGATTTTTTCAAAGCTCGGATTTATTTCTAACTCAGTGGCAGAGTCCAGCATCTTGCCAAGAGGACCAGACCATCTGTTGTTTGAAAGAGTCTTGCCATCCAGCTCCTGGATCAGATGTCTGAGTGGCAACTCGTTGGTGTGGAGGTCACAAACAATCCAGACCAACTTCCTCCCAATCTTCCGCTCTATCCACTGTATGACCCCCCCTTGCCACCCTGTGTTCGTGTTGGTGCTGTCCCCTCCAATGGCCTGCAGGGTCTGGTCTACGTTCCTCTCTCTGAGCCAGTTCACAATGTTATCTGCCACTATCTCAGCTGGTTTCCTGATGTCATCTTTCTCTGGAGTGAAATGCCACAAATACTTCCCTCCTGGTTCACTGCAGCAGTAGTAGTGTTCCTCCTTCACCATGGCAGGGAACAACTTGTCAGAATCTCCAACTTTCATGAACACTTTAGTGTCATCCCTTTTCCCATCAAAGAACAAACAATTGATTCCATTTTCTCTTATCCCCTTATCAAACTCCTCTTCTAGGTTACTGACAAGTTTCTTCTGAGCTCTCCTTACTTTGTTATGATCTATCACCAGGTGAACATCATCAGGTGTTATCAAACCACCGTCAATCCAGGCAGCTGTTGCTATCTCTGCAGTTTCTCTGAGACCAGTGTGGTGTCGCATGCTGGCCAGAGCTATGCTCGGGATATCTTTCCTATTTCGAATGTTATGCCTGGAAGGTTTGGGATCATTATTTTCTGGGTTAGGGACAAAGTCACCATTCTCCTGGTCAGCACTCGGATCAGCCATGGGGAAGTCATTAAACTCTAAATCAGCTTGACTCCAATCATCGGCCTTTTTTACCTCACCCTGGGCCTTCACAAGTCTCTTTTCCTCGGCAACTCTTCTCCTCTTCTGTCTCTCTGTGGCAGCCTCCTGTCTCTTGGACTCCGGAATATCTTGGCTAGAAATCATGAGAGCCCCTATACTGCCAGTCTTCTCTCTCTGTGCTTTGACAAATGCCAGTTCGATCACAGGAATCTTCAGTTCACGCTTGCAAATACACGAGATGTGGGCCTCGGATTTAAAGTCACGATCGCATCCAAACTCAGGACAGAGAACAATTGGGCACTTGCAAGTAATTATGTCAAATAACTGGTCCAGTTGCTTGGCAAAGCTGTCCTTAACTGCAAGTTTTCCTCTCCCAAGAGAGATATCTCTTGCCTTTTCCCAACTGGCTAGCAGTCTCTCACTAATCTTCTTCTGACTTGTTATGACTGGAGGCTTGAACTGAGCGTTAGCCAGAGTGTACTGTGCCAAGACAGCTTTGGTCATATCTCTGGCAATGTCTTTGTTTGTGTAAGTTCTTTGGTTCTTTTCACTGATTTGCCTGATTAAAACACCGTATCTCAAAGCATCTCTCAATGTAGGCAACTCCGACTTCAGGAGCTCTCTCCCAGACCCAAGATAGTGACTGAGATGGCTGGATTTTTGGTTCCTCGTCCTGACACAAGCAGCCATCGCAAATATTATCAACTTATAAATGCATCAGAATCTGAAACAGAAAAAATATTGTTAGTTGGGTTGTTAAAGAATGAAGTCAGAAAGCAATGTTCACTATTTGATTGTAATGCACTAATGCAGCTGTACGTTAGATTTTCGATAAATTTCACGCTAAAATTTACCGAGCAAAAGGTTGCAAAATATTGAAACTGAAATTATTTTCTGTTTATATACACTAAAATCTACCAAAAAAGTGATGGGCCATTAGTTTTAGCTGGTCTTCCCTCCTATGACACACCTTAGTACTACAATAAAGTTAGGAGACATGATTGCTGGGTGAACATTGCACAAATTATGGAATGTTTCCCGGGAGAAGGGAAGAAGGAAATGGAAAGTTTGCTTGCCAGCTTCAGGAAGGAAAGGGGTGTCATTCGAGTAAAGTTTTTCAAATGGCCATGATCCATTTTACTCAACAGGGCCATATTTTTCCGTCCAGAAAATAGTCGCCATAACCACACTCCCCAAGATTTCTTCTTCCCTTTGGCTTAGGGGTAAATAATGAAGAATGCAACTGCTGCCATTGTGAGAGCCATTGTTCAACTGAGGAAAACGGTGGGAGTAAGACGAGTACTGTCGAACACGCAGAATACAGAAATTTGAAATTGAAATTGAAATACTTTATTGACAATAAAACTATTACATCAAAAGGACAGGGTAGTATACTACTCCCTTCCTCACCTTAACCATTCCCTTCTGGGGTTTACGAAAAGTAATAAATGTTAATACATTAATTATTTTTACATCAATGAAATAATGAAATAGTTCATTTTGGCATAAACACTGTACTACATTAAAAGAACAGATAATGTAATCTTATACAAAATTAAATGTCATATCCTTGGAACAAAATTTTTATACTTTGTATGAATTACTATAATTTTCCATTATTAATCATCATCCAACATACTTGTTTCTTTAAAGAATTGATCTCACTGTTACTGTTTGTGCATCCCTAAGAGGACACAGTTGACAAGGTTGACCCGCACCTCCACTTATCTGCCAGTAATATTTGTATCCCAATCTTAGTATTATTATAACAGTATCAACATAAGTTACATTGGTGTTTTGTAAAACATACAAATAATGCTGAAACTCTCGCTACATATGGCAATCACTTCTCTTCTTGCTTTTTCCTATACCTCTCTTTTTCGTTCTAATAATTACATTGCTAACAATATCTATATACATCTTTTCTGCAGCTTTTTTGGCCAATTTGTCAGTACATTCCATTTCTTGCATTACTATGACCAGTCGTTTACAGATATTAACGATATGAAAGTGACATGGATTTTTACTCTACAAAATATATGATTCTTTACATTTCTCTACAGCAACCTGGGGTCCTTCATAATTATATAGTTCAGCCAGCGTGGATGAGGTGTTGTTATTAATTCTTTTACAAATCGTTCCATCTGCATAACACTCATTGATAAAATATTCCCTTATAAAACCACCACATCCCGCTTGACCGCTACTTAATACTGATCTATCACAATACATATGTACAGTGTTTCGTCTGGGAAATCTATTTATTTTCTATAAAAAGACATTTCGAAAATAACTGGGATGCCAATCATTTTTTTTCCCCTCAAGCTATAAATTATCTACTGAAATGCATCCTTCCTGCCATGGCCTAAACCTTAAATAAGTTGTAATGATATGCAATATTTATCTACTCCATACTCCATCATAATATTATACCATGGCCTTGCATACTTGGAGACATTGCCAAGGTCTGTTCTTTCATTTATGCACATTATTAAACGGGACAACTTATTATCTCCTCTCCTAATGGTCATAAGAGTAGCGGCTATAGCAAGTTCCTTTACTCTATGTTCTATACTTGGTAAATCCCACTGCATTCTCATTATTTCAATTCTAGTGTTCCGTTGACACCCTAAAACAATTCCCATGGCCTCGTTTTGTATTACTTCAAGCTTTTGGTTAACTTCCTTACTATATATTATAAGGATGGGAGCTGCATAGTCAATAACTGAACGTATAGTACTGATATAAACCATCCTTAAAATAGGAATACCTGCGCCATTTCCCTTCCATGACAAAAACTCTTAAGGTCTTAAACGTCCTTTACATGCATTCTCCCGGTGTTGCATCTCGCGTACTTTACTGTTGGACTTATACCCAATGTGCATCCCAAAGTGGTACTCAATGCACCTAAAGCCTCTTGCATGTTTCTTATACCTTTACATTGTAAAAGTATATCATCAGCATATATTATAAGTAACCTGTGTCTCTCCAGGAAATTCGTAGCAAGGCATTATGTTCATCAATATGTTAAAAAGAGTGGGGCTAAGTACACCTCCCTGTAGAGTCCCCAACTCCATCTCCCTTTTTTCCTTGTACCAACCCTGAATCCATAATCTAGCCATTCTGTTATTCAAGTAATCCACAATCCATTTCAGCAACTTCCCAGAAACCCTTAAATTAATTAGTTCCTCAAGTCACTTCTTAATTTGCCCTAAAACAAAGGCCTCTTTTACGTCTACAAAAGTCCTGCATGTAGCCTTGGAGTTATTCAAACACTTTACAACACAGTCTGCAGCACTTCTCCCTTTCACAAATCCATGTATATTGGGAGCCAAGAGATTTTCCACTTTGTACATCAACCTCTTTAATACTATTCTTTCCATCATTTTACTAAGACAAGAGGTCAAAGATATTGGACGAAGATCTCCATTGTTCTTTGGTATTGGTACAATTACGGTTTCTTTCCACTTATGAGGGACACAACCTCCATTATAAGACATTAAACAAGTCTAACAGGGGCCCTTCTCTAATACCAGCGAGACAGTTAAGGATATCATATGTCATTCCATCATCACCCGGTGTCGTAGACTTTCCCTTTTTAAACCCATATAATAACTCGCCTCTCGTTATAGGAACACAAGTATCATCCTCTAGTGTACACTGACTTTGTACTACCTCACGCCTAAGTCTACTCTTGCTTAGTAATGAGGCCTGCACACTCTTGAGGTAATTCGGCAAAACTAGCAGTCCCAGCCCATTTCCGAATAAGTTGACTAGCTCTGCCCTATGGGTCAGCGTAGTTGTTGTCCTTGCGTCGAACACCTCTCACTTTATTCACTTCCTTCCATATGTCACCCAAGCTCTTGCCTTTAGCGATTCTCCCTAAAAAGTCTGCCCAGTATTTATTCCACGTCTCTTGCTTGATTTTATTATCATTTGGATTTACACCCCCATTCTCTTTGCACCTTTCTAAGGAGTTTACTCCAGCCCTGAACCAATTTGTCATTCACATACATATTACGTTTCCCATGATTTATTTCTCCTTTATGACTACTTACTTGTCGTCAAAACGGAATCAATAATATGTTATAAATCATCATAAAAGCAAACAACATCCTTTGGTTCATAATCTGTATACCAATCCTGTATGGTAGTGATCAGCTCCTGTTTTTTTGTCTTCCGGCAACCAATATCTTTTCCGCTTAATTAACTTCTATATTTTGGTAACATGTATAGTAATTAGTAATGCAAAATGATCACTAAGCAAATCCCGAACTATGCCAGCATTCGCTCTTATTCCACATGTAGTAAAACATACTTCATGATTCCCCAATATTTCAATATCATCAAACTCCTCCAAGAAGTGTTACCATCTCCTTCCATTATTGGTACTCGGGCCCATAGTACCCAGGACTTCTGTCCAGTATTAATATCACCAACCAAAACACTAGCAGGGAGAAATGATGCACTGTCTGAGGAAGTTTAAAGAATAGGCCCCCAGTCTCACAGGTATTACACGAAATATGAACCTAAATCTACCTGAAAACATCTTAAAAACATCATTGAACATCTATAACGCATGCTTAATAACGGGTTACTTTCCAGACAAACTAAAATATGCTAAAATTATATTTATTCCGAAGGAGGGTAAGGACAATAAGGAAATATTAAACTACTGGGCAATATTTTTATTAGAAATTACAGGGAAAATACTGGATTTTTTTTAAATTCGAGACTTATAACCTTTTTAACACAACAGGAAAAACAAACAATAGACAACATGGATTTATGCCCAATAGAAATACCCTAACTGCAATAGCTACAATAACGGAAATAATGGCAATAGAAAAAAGCAAGGGGAACCAGATCAATATAATTTTAAGGGACGTTTCTAAGGCTTTTGATAAAGTTTGGCATTTAGGCTTAAAATATAAAATATTAAAATATAACCCTCAGATTAATTTATAACAAAATATTCAGACCACATCAATAATGAACAGCTACACAAGAATACAGTTGGTTTAAATCAGCCAGAAAGAAAGTAAGTGAACCACCTCCTGCCCCAATATACACATAAAACATTGATAGAGAGAATGAAAGATGAGTGACCTTCCGGCTCCACTAAGAACCTGGCAGGCCTCTCCATACAGTGTACCTTTAGACTAACACAATTAACATTTAACTTACACCTCAGCAAAAATAAAAAGTGACTACCCTCCCAGCCACACAAGGCCCTGGGAGGGCTCACTAACTCGATCACAGTAAAAAATATATACAAAAATTTGTAAAAAGTATACTAAGCAGCACTATATAAATAAACCAATACTATTACAAAGGTCTGACGACCCAAGGGAACAAAACAAAAATAAAAAACAATAAAAAAGATGAAGCGATCTGGTTGAGCAAGGATTCTTTCTACTCCTACAGTATTTCAGTTTCAGCACTTTTTCTTCAACCCCTAATAATCTTCTTTTACCTCATAACTCCAAACCCAAGCCAACCACTAGCATCATTAAATAGGCACTCAGGCGTGTCATCTATGTCCAAACTTTCAGGATGTACGTACATAGATGTTAACAACACATATAGATTTGGACGTAGATTTTAACACAAACTTTCAACCCCATTCTGCTTGTTAGCTATTACCAATTCAATCGGTACATTTTTCCGAACATAAATTAACAGACCTCTTGTATTCTTTATATTATTAGCTGGTAAACAGAAACATTGATAATCACGTAAATTCATCAAATTTCCATCCTCTGTGCCCGTCTCTTGTAAGGCTATAACATTAGGGTGTGTCATAGGAGGGAAGATCAGCTAAAACTAATGGCCCATCGCTTTTTTGGTAGATTTTAGAGTATATAAACAGAAAATAATTTCAGTTTCAATATTTTGCAACCTTTTGCTATGTAAATTTTAGCTTGAAATTTATCGAAAATCTAACGTACAGCTGCATTAGTGCATTACAATTAAATAGTGAACATTGCTTTCTGACTTCATTCTTTAACAACCCAACTAACAATATTTTTTTCTGTTTCAGATTCTGATGCATTTATAAGTTGATAATATTTGCGATGGCTGCTTGTGTCAGGACGAGGAACCAAAAATCCAGCCATCTCAGTCACTATCTTGGGTCTGGGAGAGAGCTCCTGAAGTCGGAGTTGCCTATATTGAGAGATGCTTTGAGATACGGTGTTTTAATCAGGCAAATCAGTGAAAAGAACCAAAGAACTTACACAAACAAAGACATTGCCAGTGATATGACCAAAGCTGTCTTGGCACAGTACACTCTGGCTAACGCCCAGTTCAAGCCTCCAGTCATAACAAGTCAGAAGAAGATTAGTGAGAGACTGCTAGCCAGTTGGGAAAAGGCAAGAGATATCTCTCTTGGGAGAGGAAAACTTGCAGTCAAGGACAGCTTTGACAAGCAACTGGACCAGTTATTTGACATAATTACTTGCAAGTGCCCAATTGTTCTCTGTCCTGAGTTTGGATGCGATCGTGACTTTAAATCCGAGGCCCACATCTCCTGTATTTGCAAGAGTGAACTGAAGATTCCTGTGATCGAACTGGCATTTGTCAAAGCACAGAGAGAGAAGACTGGCAGTATAGGGGCTCTCATGATTTCTAGCCAAGATATTCCGGAGTCCAAGAGACAGGAGGCTGCCACAGAGAGACAGAAGAGGAGAAGAGTTGCCGAGGAAAAGAGACTTGAGAAGGCCCAGGGTGAGGTAAAAAAGGCCGATGATTGGAGTCAAGCTGATTCAGAGTTTAATGACTTCCCCATGGCTGATCCGAGTGCTGACCAGGAGAATGGTGACATTGTCCCTAACCCAGAAAATAATGATCCCAAACCTTCCAGGCATAACATTCGAAATAGGAAAGATATCCCGAGCATAGCTCTGGCCAGCATGCGACACCACACTGGTCTCAGAGAAACTGCAGAGATAGCAACAGCTGCCTGGATTGACGGTGGTTTGATAACACCTGATGATGTTCACCTGGTGATAGATCATAACAAAGTAAGGAGAGCTCAGAAGAAACTTGTCAGTAACCTAGAAGAGGAGTTTGATAAGGGGATAAGAGAAAATGGAATCAATTGTTTGTTCTTTGATGGGAAAAGGGATGACACTAAAGTGTTCATGAAAGTTGGAGATTCTGACAAGTTGTTCCCTGCCATGGTGAAGGAGGAACACTACTACTGCTGCAGTGAACCAGGAGGGAAGTATTTGTGGCATTTCACTCCAGAGAAAGATGACCTCAGGAAACCAGCTGAGATAGTGGCAGATATCATTGTGAACTGGCTCAGAGAGAGGAACGTAGACCAGACCCTGCAGGCCATTGGAGGGGACAGCACCAACACGAACACAGGGTGGCAAGGGGGGGTCATACAGTGGATAGAGCGGAAGATTGGGAGGAAGCTGGTCTGGATTGTTTGTGACCTCCACACCAATGAGTTGCCACTCAAACATCTGATCCAGGAGCTGGATGGCAAGACTCTTTCAAGCAACAGATGGTCTGGTCCTCTTGGCAAGATGCTGGACTCTGCCACTGAGTTAGAAATAAATCCGAGCTTTGAAAAAATCACAGTTGGCCCTCCACTCGTTGAGCTTGCACATACTGTCATTGACGACCTGAGTACTGACCAGTACTATGGTTACATGATTTGCAGTGCCATCAAAACTGGGGTCATGCCTGATAGACTTGCTTACCTGCAGATAGGTCCAGTCTCACATTCTAGGTGGCTCACAACGGCTCTCAGGTTCTGCAGAATTTGGGTCGCTTATCATAAACTGAAAGGGAACCAGCTTCACAACCTGAGACTTATTGTCCAATTCATCGTGAGTGTCTACTTGCCAAATTGGTTCAACACCAAGGTCAAGTCATCGTTCTCCGAAGGTCCGAGGCATGTTCTCTTCCAGCTTGAGCTCCTGAGGAGTCAGCCAAGGAAGGTTGTTCAGATTGTGGAGCAGACTGTGAGATCTTCCTGGTATGCTCATCCCTAGGCAGTTCTGCAGACAATGCTCTGCAGTAAGGTTGAGGAGGAGAGAAGAGTGGCAGTCAAAAAGATCTTGGATATGAGACTTATGAGAGGATCTGGGCATGACGAATCAATTGGTGACGATTCCTTCAGGGTCAGGAAGACTCCTGAAGTCAATCTAGGTGCCAAGACCCTCACTGATCTCATAGATCTGGATAACATCCAGGCTGGCAGTGAGCCCCCTCTTACCTGCAGCCTCACCAATGTTCAAGTCAGAGCTTTCCTGGACAACCCCATGCATGTCCCTGCCTGGCCCTCGCACACCCAGAGTATAGAGCGTTGTGTACAGCAAGTGAGCGAGGCCAGCAGTCACGTGCACAGCCAGGAGAGGAGGGAAGGCTACATCCGAGCTCAGGTGGTCAGCAGGGAGGTGATGAGTAGAAACAGAAGCAAGAAAGACATGTTCTCTATGGTGTGCAGCAACACCGGGTCGTAGTAGTGAAACCGGTTTTTGTATTTGATGATTTTGTTTTCTATAGGAATATTAAATTTAATAAATGTGTCAAGTTCATTCGTTTCACTATTCGGGATCATTTTCATCCTAATAAATTAACCTGATGCATTTACTTTACTTTAAATAAGCTATTTAGTGGTGTTGGTAAAAGGGTGGGAATACTGAATTTTCATAAGATTTCAAGTTAAGATTTACCTAGCAAAAAATGAAAACTTTTCAAATCTGAAGATATCACATGATTCTGCACATAGAACTACATCATTAATACCATGGGCCGATTTTTCAAACTCAAAAAAAAAAAATTCGCCTCCGTATGACACACCCTACTATAACATCCACCTTATACAACAGTACATAAGCATGCACATCTGTGGTCCTAGGACGTAAGCTATTTACATTCCATGAAAGTATAAACTAGGTGTGCTCCATTTTCCCCATTAACAGCAGAAACTAACCTTATTCTCTCACTCACAAACTGTTCCATTACTTCTTTCACTCGATCTTATACCTTATCATGCAATACTTCGGGTTTGTTACCCAACTTGCGGGTTATCTCTTCCCTTATGTCCACATTTCCGGTCCCCCATAGCAAAGATGGTTTATCAGATTTTATTACTGTATTATTTTCAACATTCTTTCCTTTTAGTTCAACATCCACATTTCTATGTTCCAAAAATGGGCACTTACCTTCTGGTTGTCCTTTACCTTTTTTCTAATCATCTGAATTTTTTGCCTGAGTTGAACTACTATACCATACACATCACCAAACTTGTCAATTACCTTATCTTCTGGAACAACTTTTGGTGCAGCTCCTGCACCATTTCCTGTTACCTTCAACATGTCACTCTGTTCCACCCTATTCTTCCACACGTTCTCAGTTGAAGGTAGAGTTGTCTCACCTGCAACTCCTCGTCCTCCTTCCTTTTCTAGCTGTTGCACTTTTCCCGTGGTCTGCCACCGTGCACCATGCATCTGTGGTTTCTTATTGCAAATTGAGGAGCCTGCATTATGCACGCCGCCACAATTGCAACAACACGGCACAATGTGTTGCCCAGACTTAAATTTGATTTCCACATTCCACTGAATTATGATTTTTTTTTGTATAATTTTACTTTCGAACATAGCGCGCCTCAAAGTTATAAACTACTGAAACGTTTAGATCTCCCTATTCTGAGCATTTTGAACCCCGTATATACCTGGCGGAAATGGATAATAGCGACAAATGAATTTAATTGATTTTACGCACTTTTCAGTCTTCGTCTATGTGAGGAGATGTTATCGTTGTGAAAGCGAGCGTGTTTACATCACGCATATGTGACGTTTTCCAGTCGTGACCAATGGTGTATCGATCTCATCACGCGATTTTTTTCGATCAATCAAAATTGAATTTTTTCAAAGGGAGGAGCCAAGGTACTGATTTGAAGGATTTCAATTTCAATGACCAGACTACCAGTGTGACAATAGCTGTGGTAGAGGTTGGATATGAATCGTGCTCCTACGATTATTTTAAGTTATTGCGGCGTTTTACGAGAAAGACGATCAAGCTATCCAATTCCTACGTAATCACGGTGTTCTCCCTACGTCTGTTGAGTGCCCGCACTGTAAATTGCCTTGTAAAATTAGAACGAACAAGCATCAGAGGTTGACGCTGAACCTATTCCTGGTCCTTCCACTTTTAACTAAGGTATTGTACTTTCGGACATGGCTCACCCCAAAGTTTAAAACTACTGAAACTTTTAGATATCATTATTTTGAGTCTTTTGAACCCCATTTATATTAGTTGGAAATGAATAGGATAAGTTAGGCTAGTTTGAGCTAAGCCTACCTGGAGTCCTGGAACAGAGCCCCCTGCTAGGGGTTAGATTAGGTTTGGTTAGGTTAGACGACTCGTTTTCGTGTTTTCCCCCATCCCAAAACCCCAATTTCGCAGGCTCTCCCCGATTAGCGATGGCGGGGGATAAAACCGAGCAATTCCCTCCAAAAATGAAGGTCAGATTCGTTTAAAACACACCAAAATACACTGGAAAAATATATTGATCAACCCCTAGGGACTCGTGTCCTAAAGTAAAAATTTACCGATTTTTTCCACAGTAACGATATTAGGGGCGCTGGTGGTAAAGCGGTACCACTCTTGCCTCGCAAGCAAGATGTCAAGGGTTCGATTCTAAGGCCGGCGGAAGTTGTTTGGACACTCTTCCTAGTCCCCTTGGTCACTGTTCACCTAGCAGCAAAGTAGATACCTGCTGTATTGGAGCTTCCAATAACTTGCTTAGACAAACCATTGACTCTTCAGGCTTCTATGCCCTTGACTCTTCAGGTTTCTACGCCCTTAACTCATGAGACATAAGGCAAACATGAACTTAGCATGCTTCCCTGTTGGGCGCTGTAAACGCTTCTGCGCTTCACCTTACACAAGGATGTAGGAGGGGGGGGGGGGGGGAGAGGTTGCCATATGGCCCCACCTGCTGCACTTGTAGCACAGAACACGTTGTTCAATAAGCTTTGAAATTCTCCTATATCCTATTCCAGAAATTAATATTTCTCCCGAAACGTCTCCCTTCATCAAGGCTACCATTTGGTTCTTCTTCTCACCTCGGATTTCGTGTCGCTTTGCCCATACGAATCGTGTATCGTCAAGTCGAAAATCAAGATCCACTATAACCGGGTGCATGAAGACGATCACCTTGTTGAGTTGTTCTGTGTCCTGAGGCAACGTAATAATCACCTCCTTAAACCCTGTCGTCGTCAAAAACTTTTCAGCCTCATCCCTAGCTATAGTCAGAAATGAATTATTACGACCTTCTTAAGCAGGGGTTCAAAATTTTTATGCACCCTTCCCAGTGTAGCAGCCCACAGCAACCGCTCATAGAATGACATCCTTAAATCACTTGGAAAGTTCAACCTCCTCCTACCTGAGCGGTTTCCAGCACCCGGGTTGCTCGGCACATTGGTACTTTCACGATGATCCGTTCGACTAACCTGCTGTGTTTTATTACCAGTTGAATTCTTTCTGCTTTCTTCTGTGTGTGCCGTCCTCTTCTTCCTACCATTCATGCCCTCATCTCTATCACTTCCTTCACTTTTCTTCGCCAACTCTCGTCTCCTCTTCTATTCTGGAGTACTAATCACCTCTTGAAAACAGTCTGTCACCTTCATTGTTGTTGGCCGCGGATCATCTGCTTCCGAATCGCTACTTGAAAGCCGCAGTTCGTCTTCTAAGCTGTCCAGTAGTGCAATCTTTGCTTCTCTAACCAAAGCCTTCACAAGTTTCTCCCCACCACTTGCCACAGGCATGGTGCAAAGCTTAGGCAGCCAGTGAAAATCAGCAGTGTTGTCGCAGAATGCAAGGATGACACGTCCGACCAGTACGGCCATCGCTCAGAGAATGTCGCAGAATACAGAGAGCTTGCTCTCGAACTACGCGTTCGGTTCGCTCATGCGTTGTCCGCTCGTTTGGTTCGTTCCGGCTAAAATGCTCAAGTGAAGACGCACCCTTACAAGACCGCAAAGGCTCCGTCATCATTGTCAAACTTGAATTGGCTTATAAGCTTCTAACAACAACTGTCGATCTTTGTACTCTTACTCAAAATTACAAATCCCTTATCATTACTTTTCGATCATCCTTTATTCATTCTCTTCCAGGAACCCGTGCCCACTACAAAATTGTTTTGTGAATGATTAGCCTTGATAGTAACGCGAGATAATATATTTATGGCAACGAGAGCAGATCAGTCTACCATTACTTAACATTCTTCAAGCTAGAAAGTAACAACAGGAACATTACTGAAAGGATGAGTTGCCATCAAAAGAACAAGTTTCACTTGAAACTCAAGTAAAAATTCAACTCTTTCAAAAATCAAAATACGTTTGTGACCATAACTGCACGTGTAATGTATGTATTGTGTTGCAGATCAGTTGTTGTCGCAACACTTGAGCCAGAACATGATTTGGCTGGGCATGAAGAACGACATCGACGGCAACAGATGGCTGGATGGTACACCTGTTGCTTATTACAACTGGGAAGACGGTGAACCCAATGGATATTACACCGAGGATTGTGTGAGTAAGTGATATGCGAAACTCTATACAAATTTATAACCAAATTTGTATGTTCATACACAAACAATCTGTCATTTACACAAAATATGTGCCTATTTATAGTGAAGAAAAATACCCCCTAATACATTTAAACAGTGCTCTGTAGTGTTGAAGAGGGATATGGGTAGTATTTGACAGATTTCTGTAAGTTGGCTTTAATGCTAAGTATTTTTAAAAAAAAAAAAAGTGTTTATGTTAAGCTATGTTGAGGCTGAGATTTCTGTATTAAGTTTTATGAAGGTATAAAGGAGGTAAATGAAACTGAGAAATTTAATTAGTATTCAGTTACAAAGGCTAAAATTAAAAAGCAGAAAACGGGAAAGAAGCGCCAAAAGTATGAAGTCAAGGATGGGTAATGGAAATAAAAGAGGACAAAGGGTAGTTGACTTTCGTTATAATAAATTTATTGTTTCAACATCACCTAAACCATCTATTATACCAGTGGTTCTCAACCTTGTTTGCCCCATAAACCCCTTTCACCATATGTCAGAATGTCATTCCCCCTCCTTTCCAAGATTGTCTGCCTCAAACAGTGCATTCCAAATAATATGCATATAATACTGAAAATCCTTTATTTTTTTCCATATTAGTATCAGTTTCCCCCCCCCCCCCTGAAAAGCTGAGGGGGGGGGGGAAATTCCCCCCCGGTTGAGAACCCCTGTATTATACAATAGATATCACCCCAGGTTAATGAGAAGTTTGGAGTCAAAGCAGATTACATATTACTTTTATCATGTCCCAGTATTGAGGTTAGTAAGGCTAAAACTAAAGTTTACGAAAAAGAAAACCATTTGGTAACATTAGATAGGATTTAGGGAAGCTGAAAAGAGAGGCTGGGATAAAATCTGAAATTGAAAGTCATATACGGGTATCTATATTATTGTTGGATGAGGGAAAAATAATGATACACCTGGAGAGTTGGAAATGAACTATGAGCAGTTCAAGCACTGAACTCAAACTGGTCAATGCTACTACTCAAACTGGCAGGTTAAAATTACCGCATTAATTCAGGTCAGGTCATATCACCAAAATTAGAATGTTAAAAAAAATAACTTTAAATGGTACGATGATTGCTAAGATTCTCAGGCAATAGGGGGTAATTGTGCTCCTACAAGAAAAGAACAGAAAATACCCAAATCTTGAAATAGATAAAAATGGAGTCACATAATGAAAGTACACTTAAAGAGGGAAATATAGGCAAAACATCTGAAAATTCATAGGCGTGCACACACACACACACACATTACTACTAGTACTACTTTGCTGTCACTCGGAATCGAGTATGAAGATCATCCAATATGATACAATGATATGAGTTATTAGGGATGTCACCTTTCATTGGCGAGTTTTGAGGTGACTAAAGAGGCCGATACGGGACCGGCGGAGTCATTCACATGACTTAAACATTAAAACGCTCCACCACCCCCATTGACTTACCAATGAAACTCTTCAAGGAGTTCTCCCCGGAGCTTGCTAAACCCCTATGCTCCATCATCAATGCTTCTCTCAGTCAAGCCAGATGCCCAGCTGACTGGAAGACCTCTTATGTATCACCAGTGCCCAAGTCAACCAGCCCACAACCCTTAAATCAGCTACGACCTATTGCAATCACCCCAATACCCGGCCTAATCTGTGAAAGTTTTGTGTTCGACTTGGCTTATGCTGATATTGTAGGAGTCGTAGACCCTCAGCAATTTGGCAATATGAAAACTTCCTCCACTACTCACTGTCTTGTCAGCTTTCTCGATTACATATACCGCCATCTCGAGAAACGATAAACGTCTGTAGCTGTCGCCTTCAATGATTTCACTAAAGCATTCGACCTAGTTGACCACAAGATAATCATCAACAAAGCTATTGACCTCGGGCTTCGGAGAAGTCTTATACCATGGCTTACAGACTTCCTCAGTGACCGACGCCAAGCTGTACGCTTCCGAGGGGCTGTCTCCACCTTTCAGTCACTCACCTGTGGCGTCCCCCAAGGCACCAAGCTGGCACTCTGCTTCCTTATGCTTATTAATGATGCCCTAAGAGAAACCCCCGCTCGCTGGAAATATGTCGACGACTCCACAATTGGAATCAGCGTCAACAATTCTGCTCCCGACTATACCGCCCTTCAGGATTTATTGAACAGTCTCCAAAACTGGGCCACCAACAACCATGTCACCATCAACCATACCAAGACCATGGTTATGCACATCAACCTCTCCTCCGACATTGTCCCACCCCCTTCCATTACTTTAGGTCCGAATACACTCCAGGTTGTAGATTCCACGAAGCTCCTCGGCGTCACCATAGACAACAAACTAAATTGGAAACCACACGTCAGTGAACTTGTCAAATCCTCCAGTTTTCGTCTCCACTTCCTCCGCCGACTCAAGTCCCTCGGAGTTCCTGCACCCGAGCTCCTCAGTGTTTACTGAACATTCATACTTCCCAAGCATCCCTATGCCTCCCCTACCTGGTCTTCCTCCCTAAATGCCACACAATGTAAACACCTAGAAAAAGTGCAAAAGAGGGCATGCAAGATTATTCTCTCCCCTTCCTACTCCACATATCAAGAAGCGCTCAACACACTGACTCTTTCGACTCTCACTGACCATCACCATGACCTTATCTGCAAATTTGGTAAGAAGCTTCTGCACCATCCTCGACACCGGCTCCTACTACCACCTGAGATCCCTAGCCCGAGAATTGCTGTTCGACACCACAAACGCATCCAGCCCATACGTGCACGAACTGATCGCTATTAGAACAGCCCAGTCCCAACCATTGTAAAAATTATCAATAACTTGTCATAAACCAGTGTATTCACTCCCAGTAAATACTACTTCTTGCACTGTCACTATGCCCTGTAGTTTGAGCTTTTCCCCATCTAGTTATTATATATCTTATTTATATCACTTATGTTATTTGTATATTATTTGTAATTCGAAACCCTTTCCCCAATTATGTAACTGTATATTTTCAGCCTTCTGGCTGCCAAGCTCTTTCAATAAACCGTTAATTATTATTATTATTATTATTATTATTATTATTATTATTATTATTAGAGGGCTACATCGAGTGCGGGAGGGATGGTGGCAGCGTCTTTCCGGCGTTGGCACGTGTCTGCCTCGCTGTGCAGTCGGGCAAACTAGAAAGTATTGACACCTTCTCGTGTGGTGCTCCTCCAAGCGTTACGGTGGAGTAATCGACTCCCAGGTGAGGGGGTCGCTTTGGTATCTTTTCAGGTTTGTCTTAAGACTATCCTTATACCTTTTAAGTTGCCCGCCAGCGTTATGTTTGCTATTCGTTAGGTGACTGTAAAGTAGCTGCTTTGGCAGTCTACTGTCGTCCAAGCTGGTATAATGGCCAGTCCAGCATAGTTGATCATGGATAATGGTAGCCTAGATGCTCCTACAGTTGGTGTCAGCAAGAATGCTGGCATTTGTTCTCTTGTCTTCGCAGAGAACACGGAGGATGGAACGTAGACTACGTTGGGGAAAGTTTTCAAGTGCCTTGTGGTGCCTCCTGTATGTGACCCATGTATCACTACCATATAGCACGGAGGGTAGGACCACTGCTCGATATACGTGAAACTTTGTAGATAATTTCACCTCCCTACAGCTGAATACACGCTTTCGGAGATTGCCAAAGGCTTGAGATGCAATTCTGATCCGCTACTGAATCTCTTCATCGTTGCGGCGGTGGTGAACAGGTGAGAGCCGAGATACCAAAAGTGGGTAACATTAGAGAGGATAGTACCTTTAAGCTTACGTACAGTCACTTCAAGGCCGAAGTGTGCATACACATCTGCGTGCGTAGCTGTTCAGGATCTTCTGTAGGTCGTGTTCAGTGTGAGCAACAAGGGTGAGGTCATCTGCATACTGAAGTTCAGTAATGGAAGCTGCCGACACCTTTGTTCTTGCCTGGAGTCGTCTTATGTTGAAAAGACCCTTCATTCGGTACTCGATGTCCACCCCGACAGCTAAATTGGCACTGGTACGAGTAAGGAAGGCAGCCAAGAAAATGGAAAAGAGAGTTGGTGCCAGTACACACCCTTGTTTAACCCCTGTTTGGATGGGGAAGAACTCAGACTTGGTGCCATTGTGCAGGACATTGCCGTTCATGCCATCGTGGAGTTCCCTCACAATGGCGATGAATTTTGGTAGGCAGCCAAAACGGCTGAGGGTCCACAAGAGGGCTTCCCTGTTGACTGAGTCGAAGGCCTTTGTGAGGTCGATGAAAACCATGTATAGGTCACGACGCTGTTCTCTGCACTTTGTATTTGGGGGGCAGTAAAGATCATATCAGTGGTGCTACGTGATGGTCTAAAGTAGCTGTTCTGAACCTGGGGGGGGGGAGGGGGGCACGACCCCTTAAGAGGGCCTCAGTAATTTCCAGGGGGGTTGCGAACCCAGAGAAAAGATAAGGAATGGCCTTAACAGGTGTGTGTATGTCCTTAATTGGATTTTCGTGGGGGGGGGGGGGGGCGGTTGCTCCCCACAGATACTGCAAAATGTCGTAAATATTAATTACGTCAATCAAAATGTAAAATTCCACTAAAAGTAACTGAATTATGGTAGTAATAATGTCGGGAAGTGTACAATAATTTGATGAATAAACGATAATTTTGAGGCTCCAGTACAATAATTCACATCTGAAAATTTGTCAACACTGACTGCAACGGTTTCAAGTGCCAGTCGCCCGCGACGTCCGCCCGTGACAACTTTCTATCTCTCACACTCAAGCATATCTTTTTTCAATTAAGGTATGTTGTAGCGTAGACTTTATATGGACGAAACAATAATGATAATTACTTATATCAATTGAAAAGAATGCTAATTGTTTCGTCTTTAAACCGGGAATTAAATTTGCCAACTCAAAAATGGATTGTAAATACGCTTTGCTTACTTCGAGTGATGTTTATGGCCATGTGGTGGTGTTTATGATCATGTGATGGTGTTTACGATCATCGTTTTAGAATTTTTAGATTTAGAATTTTATATGAAAGAAGGAAGGAAGCGAGGAGATGAGGATCAACTGCTGTAGGGGGCGCGATCCTAAAAAGGATAAGAACCACTGAACTAAAGCCACATTTAAATTCCGGGAGGAATTTTTCCGCCTCAGGAAGAAGTCTGTTTAGGAGGACTAGGCGATAATCCTGCCAGCTACGAACAGCAGTGAGATCCCACGGTAGTTGCTACAGTTTGACCGGTCTCCTTGTTCTTATGAATATTGGCGATGGATTTCCTCTTTTTCCCATATATTCTCCAGCAGAAAGTGGAGGCAGCTGGTAAGCAGAGGTCTTCCTGCTTTATACACCTCTGCTGGGATTCCATCAGGCTCTGAGGCTTTGTTATTTTTCATGCTTGATGGCAGTAGCTACCTCATCTAGAGATGGGGGATAGCTAAGGTGGGTCAGCTCTGGATGCTGAGGGACCTGCTGGGTAGTCAGAACATCCACATCGGTGTTTCGGTTGAGCTGTAAATGATAATGCTCTTTCCAGCGCTGAAAAAGGCCTTCATCGTCTTTAAGTATGGCGTTACCGTCGGATGAGCAGAGGGGGCTGCGCGATGAGTGATTGGCCCATAAAATGTTTTAGTGGAATTGAAAAATTCGCACATCTGTGCTGATCTGCAAATTTTTGTGTTTTGCATGCTTTGTTTTTAAACCAGTTGTTCTTTAGATTGCGAAGTTCCTGCTGGGCCGCCACTTTCTTCTTGCTGAAGGTATCAACTTTGGTCCGAGACTGAGGGTTGTTCTGCCAGTCAGTTAAAGCAGCACATTTATCATCGATGAGTACATTGATTGCCGGGACAGCGGCGGATCTGAGAGAGCCATCAGTAGCAGCGATTGCCAAGAGATGGCAATATTGCTCGTGGCGTCAGCTTTCAGGGAGTATTTAGGAAAAAAAAAATTATGTGGATTTTCCTCCTGTAGCCATAGTTTTCTTAAAATAATATGTACAGTATCAGTAAATGTAAGGAATAAATAAAAAATAATACCAATAAATAAGTTACAACAAATAATACTGTTTTGCCAAACCAGTAAAAAAAAGCCGAATGAAAGTTTAACACATTTGTCATTTGCATATACAGTACTGTACTCCAAGGTTCACCAAGGCAACGCAGACCCCACCTCCACTGATTCCCTAGCAACGCTCTCCTTACACTCTGCGTCCGTTTCCCGCTCCCTCAGGCCACTACACACAGCACGGTTATTCGCCGAGGCCGTTCACAGCACGGTGCCGTGGACTGCAGTTGACCGATGGTTCATATGTATGTTTTCACACGGCACGGTCACGGCGAATCTGCCGTCACGGCACCGTGTTGCATTCACGGCGTCTCACTGCATGGTCCGGTCCCTTGACCGTACACTGTTGTAGTCGTCTTCGTACCTCACGGAAATTTCCCGTGTCTACATACTGATCATTCTATCTACTTTACTGATATACTAATAACTTTGTATAACTTACATAATTACAGATTGGAGTAACGTCACTAATGGAGTTCCCCAAGGCTCAGTACTTGGACCATTATTATTTATTATATACATAAAAGACATAGATATCGGCGGAGACGGAAACATAAGTAAATTTGCTGATGATACTAAAATAGGGCATATAATTAAAACTGACGAGGACTCCGCAAAACTACAGGAAGGTCTAAAAAAAATTTCGAATGGTCTGAAAAATGGCAGGTGAAATTAAATGTGGACAAATGTAAAGTACTTAATCGAGGAGATGTAAACAGAGAAACCAGATATCAGATGAACAACGATGTTATAGAGAAATCCGACTGTGAGAAAGATTTAGGAGTAATGGTAAGTAAGAATCTTAAGCCAAGTAAATAATGTGTAATTGCTCTTACAAAGGAGTGTTAGTTGCAAGACTAGAGAGTTCATCCTAAAACTATATCTTGCGCATATGAAACCTCATTAGGATTACGCAGATCAAGTCTGGTCACCATATTACAGAATGGATATAGAATCCCTAGAAAGAATTCAGAGGAGAATGAGAAGACTAATCCCTGCCATAAGGAACCTTGAGTACAGAGACAGGTTAAAGCAGGGGTGTCAAACATGCGGCCCGACACACTCTTGTATGCGGCACGCGGCCCATTTGCTGCTCCAGCCTTATCTTGAGGAGCTAAAACTAAATAGTGAGTGTATCCCTCAGCTGAATAAAATAGTCCGCTGTTTCCTAGAACAATATACTCAATCAACATTACCAATGAGCTCCAGTGTGATTCTGTGTTGAGGAACACGTTTTCGAGTGTTGATGTTGGCACATTTTATCAATATTTTGGACCAAATTATCCCAGGATTAAATGTTTTGCCTTAAAGATTATGTCAATGTTCGGAAGTACATATGTCTGTGAACAACTCTTTTCTGTGATGAACTTGAACAAGTCTCGGCTTCGGTCTCAACTTACTGATGCGCACCTTAATTCAATACTGAAGGTTGCTACAGCTCAGTCGTTAGTGCCAAACTTTGATGCACTGATCCATACCAAGAGGTGCCAATTATCAGGAAGCAGCAGTCGCAAACAATAAGATTGATCAAGGTAAGTAAACACTTGATTTGTTTGTTTTTATGGGTTTCGCACGAGCGCAGACTAAATCCACCTTTCTTATTTTGTCGTACTACTCGCCTAAGAGGTGATTGCGAAGTGCTCATAATTATGTTACTTGGCCCGCATACTGTGTACTCATATTAAATCTGGCCCGCCTTGGCAAATGAGTTTGACACCCCTGAGTTAAAGCATCTTAATTTGCACTCCGTCGAGAGACGTGGAGTGGGGGCTAAACATAGGTGACATTACATAGGTACTCAAACTTTCCAACCAGGAGTGAACTCGTAACAATGGTTTTAAAAAAGACAAATTTAGATTTAGGCGCGAAATAGGTAAACATTGGTTTGGAAATAGAGTAGTGGATAAATGGAACAAGTTACCAAACATCATCATTAGCTAGAATACTCTGGATAGCTTCAAACATAGGTTGGATGGATATATGAACAATAGGGGTTGGGTGTAAATGGGACTGCCCAGTATGGGCCAATGATCCCTCTGCAGCTTCCTCCATTCTTATGTTTTTATGTTATTATGTCTGTTTCAGATACCACTTGTTTCCAATTTTCCTTTTTACTTAAATTCAGAGTAAAATTATATTATTTCATACATAATTAACCTGATGGTAACTGCCAGTCTTCGTATAGGTGGAAAAGAGTCTTTCAGTTTGGTATTCTCGTGATGTAAACTGTCATGTAGACACCAACAATTCATTAAATGTTTCCTTGGACATTCGAAAGTAGTTAAAAAATTTCACATTATCCTCTCTTAGTTCTTCAAACAATGTTGCAAAGGCTCCCACTGTGTCTCTTTGCTCATTCAGTGGATGTACCCAATGGAGTCTGCATTATCGTTTTTTTTCCTTATATACAGAAGGTACAGATATCGCAAACGCCTTCTGCCATATATTGCCTTCCACTGCTCAGTACAGACTGTAAACCAGAGTGGAATGAATTGCAGCTATGCACGGCAGACCTGTTGGCTTCAAAACTGAAAACCATCATGTCTACGGCGCCGTAGCTGTTCAAGGGCACGGCGAAAAACCATGCTGTGTATGAAAGAGGCCTCACTCAGCCAGCTAACTTGTGTGCAAAGAAATGTATACCCCTCCATTATGTATTTGCCTTTAAGACAGTTATTTTATTTTATACGTTTTTGCTCAGTATGTATGTAGGATGGTGTGTGCTAAAGGAATGTAAGGAAGAGCTTAGTATGCCCTTAGCGAAGCTGTTTAACATGTACTTAAATCGGGTGTAGTACCAGAATCCTGGAGGATAGTGAATGTAATACCGATTTTCAAGAAGGAAGATAGATCACTATCCTCTAACTACCGTCCAATCAGTCTAACAGTAATTGTAGGCAAATTACTGGAAGCAATCATTTCAAACTCTATTCGAAATCACCTGGAGAAGCACAAGTTGAACAAGCAGGCGTTTATGTCTAACTAATCAATTAACATTCTTTTAATCTGTTTTCAAATCGGTGAACGAGGGGCACAATTATGATGTGGTATATCTCGACTTTAGCAAAGCCTTCGACAGAGTCTCCCCCACGAAAGACTAATAAGAAAAGTGGAGACTCGTTGCATTAAAGGAGATATTCTCAAATGGATTAGGGCGTGCTTACAGGAGAGGAAACAGCGAGTGAGCATTAACGGCACTAAATCCGATTGGAGCAACGTCACTAGTGGAGTTCCCCAAGGCTCAATATTTGGACCATTATTATTTATTATATACATAAACGACATAGATATCGGGGTAGACAGCAACATAAGTAAATTTGATGATGACACTAAAATAGGGCGTGTAATTAAATCTGACGAGGACTCCGCAAAACTACAGGAAGATCTAAACAAAATTTTGAATGGTCTGAAAAATGGCAGATGAAATTCAATTTGGACAAATATTAAGTACAGAGTATAGGAGCTGTAAACAGGGAAACCAGATACCAGATGAACAATGATACAGATTTTTTACAGATTGCCCAGGAGGGGGCTAGTTTATTGGGCACCCCCCTTACATCCTGTGCAAGGTAAAGCGCAGAAGCGTTTACAGTGTCCAACTGGGAAGCATGCTAAGTTCATGCTTGCCTTTATGACTCATACATTAAGGGCGTGGAAGCCTGAAGGGTCATGGGTTTTGTCAGCAAGTTACATAAAGTGACCGAATGATGAGTGTGTGGAGGGGGGGGGGGGGGGAAATTCCCGGCACATTTCATCTGTTTATAGCAAAGCGTGGCAGGTCCCTAATAATGTCAAGTGCCAGTCCTGTGACTAGGAGGAGGGATATCTGGTCAGGGAGGGAAGAGGGGTTGGTAACGGCTGGGCACCTGTAGGAGGAGGTCATTGGGCAAGTGAGGATGTAGTGAGAGAGGGTGTGAGAGTCGGGTTGGCCACAAAGTTTACAAACAGTGCGGCCAGGCTCAGGGTTGCCAATGTACTCCCATAGGTACCTGTACCCTAGACGCAGTCTCATGTACATAATCTGTTGAGATCGAGTCAGAGATTGATACACTTTGTAGTGGCGGTTGGAATCACCGGTTACGGCGTCATAGTGGCATAGTGTGATGCTGCCCCGTTGTTTCAGGTGTGTCCATTTTACGTCGAATGCTTCTCGTTGTGTGACGTTTATGCGAGATTTGAGATGATTTAGGGAGAGGGCGAGGGTGGCTTCAATATCTTCTTGTATCGCTTCTTTGACAAGCCGATCAACAGTGTCACAGGCAGTTATTCCTATATGTGATGGGATCCAAAAAAACTTGACACGGATGTCATCAGTTTGTTCAAGCCTGGCGACGGCGGCTAGGGTGTGTTGGGCGGCAGGGGAGGAGGGGGAGGGTATTTTGAGCCTCGCTAGCGCAGAAGTGCTGTCACCGATTATAAGGAGGTTCCGTCGTTCAGTGCGAGCATAGGTCGCCCCCTCATGAATGCCCGCGAGGATGGCTATGCTTTCAGTGTCAGTGGAGGAGGCCCAGTCGGGATCCTTGATTTTCTTGTGGGCCTGGCGCTCAGGAATCCACACAGATGCCCCAGCGCAGCCCAGCGTGGTGACAAACCCATCACAGTAGACGAGGATAGGAGGGAGGGAGGTCGTAAGAGAAGAGGCGACATCATCAATCTGCTCAAGGCAGTTAAGTTTGAGCATATACCGCAGTTGGGTGGATTTACGGCCAGGGAAGGTGTGGACGACAACATCAACACACGGGGAGGTCCACGGCGGTTGAGGCGGATGAGTGTACTCCGGAGGGAGAGAGGTCGAGGGGGTGTAGAGGTAATAACGCAGGGTGTCAGCAGCAGTGTGGAGGAGCCAGTGTTGAGAGAGGGAGGGAGAGTAAACAGTGTGTATTTGCTCGAAGCAATGCTAATAAAGTACTTGGGTTCATACAAAGGAGTGTTAGTTACAGGACGAGCGAGGTCACCCTAAAACAATATCTTGCACTTGTGAGACCTTACTTGGATTACGCAGTTCAATTCTGGTCACCGTACTACAGAATGGATATAGAATTCTTGGAAAGAATTCAGAAGAGAACGACTAGGCTAATCCCTGGCATTTGGAACCTTGAGTACAGAGACAGGTTAAAGCATCTTAATTTGCACTCCCTTGAGAGGTGTAGAGTGAGGAGCGATATGATAGAGGTGTATAAATGGAAGTCAGGGCTGAACAAAGGGGACATTACAAAGGTACTCAAACTATCCAACCAGGATCAAACTCGTAGCCTTGGTTTTAAATTAGACAGATTTAGATTTAGGCGCGAAATAGGTAAACATTGGTTTGGAAATAGAGTAGTGGACGAGTGGAACGAGTTACCAAATATCATCATTAACTCGAATACGCTGGATAGCTTCAAACATAGGTTGGATGGATATATGAGCAATAAGGGTTGGGTGTAAATGGGACTGCCCAGTATGGGCCAATAGGCCCGCTGCAAATTCTTCCATTATTATGTTCTTATGTTCTTAACTGAGTAAAAATAAATGAAGAAAGTTATGTGTATCTAAGCGGAAATGCGAGATGAAAAACAACCATAACACCAGTAGCCTGATTGTTATAGTGACGAGTCTAACATAGCTGCAATGCTGCCAGCGATGTAACAGACGCAAATGTGAAAGGAAAGTTATATGTAAATCTTCATTTGTATCAGGTATTTGTACATTTAAAAATAAATGTTGCATGTATGGAAGTAATAGAGTGTATTGCTTGTAAGAGTTCAGAAATGGTTACTGCTTAGCTACCTCTGAAGAGTTGGGTGTCTGCCGGACGGACGTTTATCGTCTTGGGTTATCATCATCAGTACAGTACAGGTAGTTCTGATTCGAACTTTTATATTTTCAATAGTCATTGCATAATTAATTAGAAATAATAATATGTTTAAGTAAGCAATAACATATTTTTAATTCTGGTGTTGGGCTTGGGAGAATTTAGCCTACTGGAGACAGCAGCTTTGGAATTCATTTATTCCAAGAGCCCAGGCACTTTTAATCATGTGTCTGAGGCCAAAAGGTTTGAGGGTCGTTTCTGAATCAGAATTTTATGCTGAATCTGAAAATCCATTTCTTAATTGCCGCAGCTGCTGCGTTTTTGGAGAAAAACAGTGTTTTTTGTTGTTTTTATACCCTATTTTGGGGAAAAGTATAAAACAATGTTTTTACTTCGTGGAGTTATTAAATATCCATTTATACTAGCATGTATGATATCAAAATAAAGATATTATGTTGTTGAACACATAGGCATTAAAAATAATACATGTAAGCTACTTCTTGCACTTTCATTCTCGATCTAAATTGAAGAATTTCTCATCAGATGCTATACGAGTTAAGCCCACCGTTAAGGACAGAAAGATTAAAGAATTGCAGGGGACACGTGATTTATTTCGAAGACTGCTTTACCTAGCAGCGAGCAACAACGTGGATTTGGCTTTGGTCTTTAGATATCCCCTTACACCAGTGCCATTGACCATAGCACAGGTGGATGGGTCTGTTAACAAAACGGACAAGTCAAAACTGATGCATAAGTTGGAAGAAAGAGTGAAAAGTAGCAAACCAGTGAGTCGGGATGCATGTGCCATTGATGCAATGTTTCTCATACGAACTCTAGTCAATGTACCAGCCACATTTGGTGAAATTGCCAAACTTGTTCTGACACGATTGTTGGGATTTGCCAAAAGGGTAGACTTTGTATATGATTCATACAAAACCCCATCCATCAAGGATATCGAGCATGTTATCCGTGGATCTGATGCTTCACAACCAACTTCATTATCTCTGGTCCTGACCAGAAGCGCCCAAAGGATTTCAATGCCTCGCTCAAGTCCGCGAATTTCAAAACAGCCCTCCTACACTTCCTTGTAAAGGAATGGAAGAGAACATCATACATTGAGCAGATCCGAGGCTACACGCTATTTGTAGGACTGGATGACAAAGCCTATCAATATGATGTAAAGGATGACAGTATTCACGTGCAAGAGGTCCCCAGCCTGGTCTGCAACCACGAGGAGGCAGATACTCGGTTGATCTGGCATGTTAAGCATATGTGCGAGTCCTACAAAGGTGGTAACATCATTATCCGGTCCTCTGACACTGATGTTCTTATAATTTTGCTTACGCATGCCCATGTCATACCAGGACAGCTATGGCTCGACGTTGGTGTAAGTACTAACAACACCAGGCGATATATAGATGTATCCCAGTTAGCTCACAGCCTTGGAGCAGAGTTGTGTGGTGCCCTGTCAGGACTCCATGCCTTCACAGGATGTGACTACACAGCTAGTTTTGTACGCAAAGGTAAAGTCCGCCCTTTGGCTTTAATGGAAAAGGAACAAAGGTTCATCGCAGCATTCGCCAAATTGGGAGATTCAGCTCACATATCATCAGATCTGTTAGCAGACATGGAGGCCTTTGTTTGTAGCATGTATGGGAAGCCCAACCTAACATCAGTGAATACAGCCAGACACATGCTAGTTGATCAGCATTTTGCACCAAAACAAAAATCTCAGCCTTTGCATAAAATCAAAGGAACCGACCCTAGTAATTTGCCTCCATGCAAATCTGTGCTCTTGGAGAAATTGAAGCGTGCAAATCTGGTAGCATCAATGTGGAAAAACGCAATTACCCCAGAATCGTACAAGTGGGCTCCAGAAGAAAATGGATGGCTGCTAGAGAACGGTCGCTATGTTATTAACTGGTTTGAAGGGCAACAGGTCCCAGAAGATGTGTGCCTCCACATTGATGTTAACGTGGGTACAGATATGGCTAATGAGTCAGACAGTGACTCTGACTAATTTGTGATACTACAAATTTTATTGGAATATGTTTTGGAGACATAACAGAACAGTTTGTCTAAGTTTTCCTACATTATAACAATTAGGCCATGAGAGTCTAAGGAACATGCCTTGTTGGCGCTTTATTTAGTACACCAAATTCATAAGTTACAATTATGGTATACTGCATAAAACTGGGATTCAGTTTTATGTACACTTCTGCCTTAGGTAACCATAACCTGAGGACAGGAACTATGGGACGACATTTAACCAGATTTTTTGTCTTGGCAGCAAAATCTGACAGGGGGTGGAGAAAAATTTACTGTCAATATTCTATAGCAGTCACATACTCGCAATAAGTATTGCTATAAGTGTTATACAGAGGTTATAACCAATTTACAAGATCAGTATCACAGTGACATTATAGACGATACATCCTTCATGAGAAATCACTGACTGCACCGATTAAAGAACTGGTTTTTTTCACAAAAGAGCTCTTGTTACCATGGATACCCAGCTTACATGTATTATTTTGATATATTTGCATTCAAAAAGATAATATCTGTACTTTGATGCCCTACATGCTAGTATAAATGGATATTTAATAACTCCACGAAGTAAAATCGTTGTTTTATACTTTTCCCCAAAATAAGGTGCGAAAATAACAAAAAACGCTGTTTATCTCCAAAAACGCAGCAGCTGCGGCAATTAAGAAATGGATTTTCAGATTCGGCATAAAATTCTGATTCAGAAACGACCCTCAAACCTTTTGGCCTCAGACACATGATTAAAAGTGCCTGGGCTCTTGGACTAATTAGCTTACAGGAGACCTCAACTTCACATCTACGATGCAGGTTGATTTTGTTTTGCCATTTTTCAGATATAAAAGTGCGTCTTATATGCCGAAAAATATGGTAAAGATATGTTACTATTATTATATCTTTTAGTGTACCTACACATTTTTGGGGGTATATTTTGGTCAGTTAGTTGATGCATCTTTGGGTTCGTTGAACGAAACTAATTTTTCCCATATTTTATGCGTTTCAAACTGTACAGTTTAGCTTATCACGGTAGTTTTCTGGAACCTAAACCCCGCGATTCTTGAGGATACATGTATATTATTACCCTGGGAGGGTTCGGTTATATGTTGAGTTAGGAAACAGTCTTGAACTTTTAAAAAAAAATCCTCTGATTCATTTTTCCCTACCATAGGTAAATTCTATCCAAATTGTTTCTGAATACAGTTCAGTTTTTATTTCCTTATTAATTCAAATTATCCCTAACATAGATTGCTACCTCACCTCCTTTCCTAATCAGCTTATCGGTATAACTTAATTTTTAACCCTAAATTTGATATTCAACAGGTAACTCATGTGAGTATAAGTTTATCCATGTTCGGTGAATGCGGTTATATCGATTGCTTCGGTACATACCAAATCCCTGATTTCATCCATTATATTACTCATACTTCTACTGTTTGTGTAGTAGACATTTACGTTAGTCATGATCTGAGTCTTCTCACTGTCACGTTTAGGTTTTAACTCTCTGCCTCTTTCTCTGCAACCTCTCACTTTGTTTACCCACGCCCACTGCAGTCTCCCTTACTCACATGGTCCCCTAGCAGTTTAAAGACTTCGACATCTTTTGAACTGTCTTCTCGAGAGAGTAAGCCAATTGCCACCCCATCCCTAGATAAATGCACCTCATCCCTAGCATAAAGGTCCCTTCTGCAGTCGAAATTGTCCCAGTTGTCAATGAATGGGACTGATATTGACTTGCAATATCTGTCAAGATGATCGTTTACACCATCTGCCCTTGACAACCATTCTTTGTCAACTCTCCTTCTAGGCAGGACACCACATATGATAGGGATCCCTCACTTAATTCTAATACTGTCAATATAATGCCTTGAAATTTTAATGAGACAGAATAATCAAGAAGAGAAGAGGATTACATATAGTAGGAAATATGGAGAGTAGAAATGTAAAGATAGGAAACTTGGTAGCGTTGCCGGGATTTTATTTACTCAGCGTCAATACGCTTATCTTATCTTGTATGTCAATACACATATATTTCGTTCTTAAAGGGACCACTTGTTAAACACCTCTTCGATACAACTATTTATTAATTCACTCAATGACATGAACACATCAATATCATTATTATATCGGGGCACTAACACATTATGTTTTACGTTACTCGACACTGACTCTCGGACACACATGAATGAATACACTTCCCACAGTAGGTAACTCACCCTAGAGGTTGCTCTGACAATGACTCACGTGTACCCTGACGAAGGCCCAGTGGGTGTTGGCTGGGCTCTGTCTCCTATGGAGGGTGTTGCTTAGCTGGTGACGTCGGGGAGTCTCCCCCCCCCCCCCCGACCTAGGGAGAAGCCGAGCGTGACTCTGTGCGAGTGGACAGACTGACGGCCCGGACGGGAGAGAGATGACAGTAACCAGGTTGCCAGAATGACAAGGTCAGAATCCCAAACAGAATGAGAATCAGCGTGGTCGGGACTGTAGGGCCTTTATATGGGGTCGGGCCAGCCGGCTTTTGACTTCTAACCAATTCACACTAAACTAGTTATATCTGGATAGCTGTGTGCAGGTGTGGTCATGCCCAGGTGTCTTGGTCAGGTGAGGTCACCCGCTAATTCAAGTAATTAGCAGCGAGGTCCGGTCCCTTGGGTCTTGGGGTGTGTCTACCTGGGATGTTGGGGTACCACGAGGTCTGCAGTGTACTTAAGAACATAAGAAAATAAGGAGTCTGCAATAGGCCGGTTGACCTGTGCATGGCAGCTCCTGTCGAGAGTTACTACCACTCTCTATCATCCATTAATCTATCTAGCCTCCTTTTGAAACTTTCCAGAGTTCCAGCACTTACTACAAAGTTGCTAAGCTTGTTCCACTCATCCACCACCCTATTTGTGAACCAGTTCCTTCCTATCCCTCTCCTAAACCTAAACTTATCCAACTTGCTGTTATATGTGACGTAATTCTGGGCTGTAAGCTTTGGTCTGACAATCAATCATTACAAAATTATCAAGGAGAACCTCACTCCTACATCCGCAAATATCATTGCCCACTGCACAAAGGCAGATAACGGGTTAGTTCCCATTACCAGACATGATATTGTCCATCCTCTCAACCATATCCCCTACCGCAGCTACTGGCAAACACACCCTCATCCTATTTCTATTTTGTGCCCAGAAAGCTCTATCTAGTTACCTTACCTGGGAATCCCCAGCAATTAAGGTTTTCGTACCTTCCTTTTCAGCCTTGTCCTCGACTTTGTTACAGGCCAATTCGTAGAGCAAAGAATTAACAAAATTAATACACTTAGCTCTTGTCGTTTCCTTGTTGTCATTTTTACCATCAGTTTGGTCGGTCCTCTCCTGTGATGTTGTCAGACACAGACTCTCCCGGTCTCGCATCTTCGTCCCTGACCTTTATTAACTCAGCCTTAAAAAAAGACAGAGCTGTTCACGACTAAAACTAACCATTGAACTGTCGTTAATCCCCGGGAGCTAAATCGGCCGTGACCTCACCTAGGCATTCGATTTTATCAACCACTACTTAAATATTGTCCTCAGGTTTCGGAGAAGTCTTATACCATGGCTTACATAAGAACATAAGAACATAAGAAAGTGGGATACTGCAGGAGGCCGACTGGCCCATACAGGGCAGATCCCTTTCACACCCATCCCAGCACTTCCATGTGCCTATCCAACTTCGTCTTGAAGCTCCCTAGCGTCCCCGATCCTACTATAGCACTCGGTAGCCTATTCCACATACCCACAACTCTATTACCAAACCAGTGCTTGCCTATATCCTTTCTGAATCGGAATTTATCTAATTTAAAGCCATTTGTTCTAGTTATTTCGTTATTACTGAGCTTCAGAACATCTTCCATTTTACCCTTGTTAATCCCACTTACCCACTTGTACACCTCTATCATATCTCCCCTAACTCTACGCCTCTCTAATGAATGTAAGCCTAAGCTTTTCAGTCTTTCTTCATATGGAAGGTTTCTAATATTATGGATCATTTTTGTCATTCTTCTTTGTACTCTGTCCAAAGAATCTATGTCCATTCTATAATAAGGACACCAGAACTGAACCGCATAATCCATGTGTGGCCTCACTAATGCTAGGTAAAGTTTCAAGATAACGTCAGCAGTTCTGTTACTCACAGACCTAGATATGAACCCAAGAATCCTGTTTGCCTTGTTGCGAACGCTAATACATTGTTTTCTAGGTTTCAAGTCGTTACTAGCAAATACACCTAGATCTTTTTCACAAACTGAGTTTTCTATTTCCGTGTTACCTAGTTTATACTTAACGTTTGTATTCGTCTTCCCTATGTGTAGTACCTTGCATTTATCAGTATTAAAATTCATTTGCCATTCTACTGACCACTCATGTAAGGTATCTAGATCTCTTTGAAGGTGTATAAAGTCACTGTCTGAATTTATCACTCTCCCCATTTTGGTATCATCTGCAAATTTACTAATCCTACTAGTTATGCCTAAATCAAGATCATTAATGAATATAACAAACAGCAGAGGGCCTAATACAGATCCCTGGGGAACTCCGCTTTTGACCGCACCCCAGTCTGACTTTAATCCATTTATGCTGACTCTTTGTTTCCTACCAGTTAACCATGACCTAATCCATTTTAATAATGATCCACCTATTCCATGTGCTTCTACCTTCCTTATCAACCTCTCATGAGGGACTCTATCGAATGCTTTACTGAAATCTAAATAAATTATATCATATGACTTATCATTATCTACCGCTTCATATACTTCTGAGAAAAAGCTAAGCAAATTTGTGAGACAAGAACGTCCCTGGGTGAACCCGTGCTGAGAAGAATGAATTAAGTTGAATGTTTCAAGGTGGCTTCTGATTTTTGTAGCAATAATTGACTCTAGCAACTTGCCTTTGATTGACGTGAGACTAATGGGACGGTAATTTGACCGACGCCAAGCTGTATGTTTCGGGGGGCTGTTTCCACTCCTTAGTCATTCACCTGAGGCGTTCCCCAAGGCACCAAGATAGGACCGCTGTTTAATCATCCTTATCAATGATGCCTTGGGAGAAACTCCCGCTCGCTGGAAATATGTCAACGATTTCACCATTGGAATCAGTGTGAACAATTCTGCTCCCGACTACAGCGTCCTCCAGAATATATTGAACAGTGTCCAAAACTTGGCCACTGACAATCATGTCACCATCAACTATACTAAACAGTGGTTATGCGCATCAACCTCTCCTCTGACCTTGTCCCACCTCCCTCAATAACATTGGTCCCAACTACTCCAAGTTGTGGACTATTCCCCCACACGTCCGTGGGGGAATTGGCAAATCTAGCTTTCGTCTCGTCTCCATCTCATCCAGCACATCAAGTTCCTGCTCCTGACTTCCTTAGTACTTATTCAACATCCATACTTCCCAAACTCACCAAGGTTTCCCCTGCCTGGTCTTCCTCCCTAAATGCCACATAACTGAGACACCTATAAAAATGCAGACTAGGGCGTACAAGAATATTCTCTCCCCTTCCTACTCCCCATATCAAGAACCACTCAACACACTGACCCCTCGGCCCTCTCTGATCACCATGACTTCATCAGTTAGTTTGGAGAGAAGCTTTTGCACCACCCTCGACACAGTTTCCTGCTCCTACCCAAAATCTCACGTCCAAGAATTGCTGTTCGATACTACAACCGCATCCAGCCCATACGACCATGTACTGTATATTGATCGCTATAAGAACAGCCCAATTCCAACTATTCGGAAATTATCAATAACTCGTAGTTAATTAGTGTGTTCAATTGCTACCAACTTTACTTTTGTATTGTCACTTTGCTGAAATTCCCTGCTGTATGACCTTCCCCAACTTGTTATTATACAGTACATCAAATTTGCACCTTTATGTTCCATATATATTATGTCAAATTTGTGAGCCATTTCCAAATTATGCAACTAAAATACACATAAGGACAAGCATACTCATGCAGAATAATGAATATTATATCAGTGACTATAATATTCACTGTAAACATAATCCTCACAACCTACTAATGTTCAGACTTGACACGTTACTTTATTTTTTTAAATTGTTGTGTTCATTTATATAAAGAAGACCCTTCTGTTGTGTCTTTGGGTATAACAAAATTTACTTTATCAAATTTAAACTCCTGATCTGAAACATGTTCTGGGGGATTATTTAGCCAAAAACAACTGAACTTTTGTATAAGTGTAGGCCTTCAGAATAAGAATGAAAATTATCTTTGGGTTCAGGGACACATTATAAACGTCTACTTTATATTGGGCCTTTTTTTTATTTCAGAACCCTACCTGTTATATAGGAATCATTTAGGGCTCTCGTTTAAAAAAAAACCCTCTATTATATACATATGGATTCCAAAAACATTATAGTCAGCTCCTAACATGACTATAAGCTCTGTACCTTACTCCTCCCAGATATGTACCTTGAAGACGGAAAGTGGAATGACATGAACTGCGAGGAACGCATGGCGTTCGTTTGTGAGAAAAAAGGTAAGATGATCATCATTCTAGCTTAGTAAGAAAAGTGCGTGGATGAGAAGAGAGGGAGTTTGAAATGCGGTTAACCCTAACACTAAGACATTAGAAGGAGTGATCAAGCTATGGAAAATTGTGGTGCCATGGAGTGATGCATACTATGTCAAGTATTTCGTTTGAACCCGTTGAGTCGGGTAGATAGAAGACTGCGTGAGGCTGTATGTCTTATGTGTGTGACTATGTATAGAGGAGTATATGTAGAAGAGGACAAGAGAGAGATATAAGTCACTATGGGGCTGTATGTCTCATGTGCGTGAGTATATGTAGAGGAGGACAAGAGAGAGAAGGCAGTGAAGAGAACACTAATAAATGGAAGGTGTGCGTGCCACTATCTGATTTCATGTATATAAACTATTAGACTCCATTTACCAATGTCAATTCGTCACAAAAATGTGCTATAAAATATCAACTCATCTTAAACTGCTCATCCTTGCATCACTTCCAAAATTCTAAGATGTCTTACAATTAAATTTACTGGTGTAGCTGAGGTCAAGCAACTACTGTAAAATAATCATACATTGTGCAGCTACACCATATGTACTCCTGTTTGTGCTTTTACAGGAAGGAACTACGTGGGCCCGCAGCCGCCACCCACTCCAGAAGGTTGGTTTTGTGTTGCTCCCACTCAGTTACAGCTGGTAGCAATACTCATTCACCACCCCTACCATCACTCACCCACCACTCCATCCAACACTCACCCACTACTAGTACAAATACTCATCCACCACGGCTACCAACACTCATACCAACACTCACTATTGGTACAAGTACTCGTTCACCATTGGTACCAACACTCACCCACCATTGCTACGAACAGCTAATCACGACTGGAACCAACACTTACCACTCATACTAATCATTTACAACTGTAACCAAAGCTTACTATTCTTGCCATTTACCCATACACTATTGTAACACTACCACTGTTAAAGTCACCTGTATTTAGTGTCTCGTCAGTATTTGAAGACATGCAAATGGCAGGGATTTTCTTGAGACGCAGTTACGTGGTAGTACTCTAATTCTGGAAGCACAACACCAGTATATGTACGGTTAAACACTTACGGGTAGCAAACGCTGTGTGGTGTCGCTTCGAAAGAGAGGAGCTGTGGTGTCTTACATGACCAGGTTATAACCAAGGATAAAATTCTGTTTTTAGTCCCTGGTTATTACTACTCTGATCAATGTGCTGCAAAGTAGTGATATAGTGAAGAGCGACTGTTGGTAACAAGCAAATAAGTGAACCTCTAATGGGGACTACCAGTATTACGTAGGTGGTCAGAGTAACGTTTTACCAAATCCGGCGCTATAAGCTCGTTGAACAGGCTTTGTGTGAAATATAACAGAGTCTAGGACTGCTTTTAGTATCCCGGTGGTCCAGCGGTTAGCGTTCCCAGGTCACAGTCATGGGCTCATGGGCAGTGGGTTCGAATCCTGGCAGGTTGAGGTGTTGATTGTATGTAGAAGTCTGCGTGTTTATTGGGCTAATGAAATATATATGGATCCTCGTGTTTCGAAGCCGGATTTGGTAAAACGTTGACCGCCTACATGATACGGGTAGTCCCCATTAGAGGTTCACGGCGCCATAAGCTCGTTGAACAGGCTTTGTATGAAATATAGCAGAGTCTAGAACTGCTTTAGTATCCTGGTGGTCCAGCAGTTAGCATTCCCCGGTCACAGTCATGGGCTCGTGGGCCGTGGGTTCGAATCCTGGCGGGTTGAGGTGTTGATTGTATGTAGAAGTCTGCGTGTTTATTGGGCTAATGAAATATATATATATATATATATATATTTTAACATGGCTCAGCCATGTTAATATTGTTATTATTATCCACTCTGTTTCTGTGTTTTTCTGGCTAAATAAACTGTTTCAATTAAATTCAATTCAACATATCACACAATGTTACCAACACTAACCTTTTTTTTACCTGTTACCAAGAATTTTTCATCTCTGTTATCAACCCCTACCTTTGTTACTAATTCTCACCACTACTAGTAACACTCACCAGTGTTACCAACACTCACCAATGATATATCGGATGAATCTTACCACCGTCTACCACTATTACCAACATTTACCACAACATTTTTCAAACACTAACCATTTTAAACAACACTACTCACTCTGACCAACAATTACTACTACTTCTACCAAATGCATAACTATTACCAAGAATCTCCATAGGTATCAACACTCATCACTGTTACCACCGCGCACCACTGTTGCCAATATTCAGAACTGTTTCTAACTGTTTACTGATAACATTACACGCCATGAATAGCGCCATGTTACCAACACCTACTACTATTGTTAAGACCTACCACCTAATTAACACCCACAACTGTTACCAATATTCAACTCTGTTAACACCTGTTATTACTGTTATATTGTACAAGCAATGTTTTCCAACACTCACCACTGTTACCAACACCTAAGACCCAGTCTACACCATCAGTTTCCACCTGTGGTTTCCGAGCACGCTACTCATACGTTTTGAAGCACCGTATAGAGTATAGACCACTGACCTGAGTGCGCCCAACCTGGGGCGCCGGTGGTAGAGCGGTACCGCTCTTGCCTCGCAAGCGAGATGTTCGATTCCCGGGCCAGAGGAAAGTTGTTTGGACACTCTTCCTTGGTCCTTGTTCACCTCGTAGTAAGTAGGTACCTGTTGTAAATCGAAAAGTTGCGAATTCGTATTCAGGGAAAACTGTTGGAGCTTCTATTACTTGTATCTAACACAATCCGGAGGAGTGGTGACCCGAGGATCATACACCCAACACAGACAAAAACCCAATTCGTGCGCTCTGCGGTAAATCAAATATAACGCATGTCGTGTAAAGCCACTGCTCTATCTCATGCTACAATTCCCTTCCTAACCCCTTGCTTCTTCCTCTGTCATTTTCCCAGCTCTGACTTTTGCTACCAACAACTTTTTTGGAGCTTCTATTACTTGTATCACCCAACCTTCACAGTGAGCAGACGTGTTGCGCGTCGCTCCAAGCTCATGTTCAAATTGTTGACCGATGCGACTGTCAGCCTTGTTTTTCACGGTGGGTTCGCTCTGGCTACTTTATCTTGTAGTTGTACATGGATATTATCATTCTTGTACACTGCGCTTCTTCCCTGTCCTATCCTTTCGCCTAGAGTCCCTGCTGTTTGGTAACGTGGCGAACCCTGTGGACAGAGCCACAAAGGGGGCCCTCAGAGGGCTGCTGAGTCGAAACAGTATGGGAGGCAATATCTTCTGTTAGGGATTCGGCAGTACTTCATAACCTGTCACTGTTTGGTGTTAAGGTTTGGCTAGGCCCCCGTCAGGGGGAATGTCTGTTCACCCTACCCTTGGGCCTGTCTTTACTCGCCAGCAAGCGGACAGAAGGAGCGGCATCCTTGGGGCTTAGCTGAGGCGGACAGACTAGATAGGATTTTCATGTATGTTACTGACCATGGCCAAAGTGAGAATGAAGATCTCCGGAACCCCGGCCCAGGGGTCTCGGATAGGGCTAAAAGGGCTATTGAGCGACCTAAGGGTGAGGATAAATAGACTTGTGGATTTGAGAGATAGTTACATCATCCTCACAGAGACAGATGCAGATGCTGATACTTAAGTCTAGTGCCATGGACAAAATGAAAACTAACGGTTACGAGGTCATTGTCCCACGGGAATACGGCGCCAAGCTCACCCTTGTATGTAAAAAGTTGGACAAAGATGTAGTGGAAAATAATGCAGATGAAATAAGAGATGAAATAGAAAAGCAAAACAATGTCAAGATTATGGAGGTGTACCCTATGTATGCCCGTACTATAATCAAGGTTCGCTTTGCAGACACAACGGATGCAAAAAGAATGAAGGAGAAGGGGCTCTATGCATATGGCACTTCTATCTCATCACACCAAATAGAATATGAAAAGTATACGCCCATCCAACAATGTATGAAGTGCTATAAATACAATGACCACATGACCAAGAACTGCCCCCTGCAAGGGGTCATATGCTCTGAGTGTTCATCCGATCAGCACTTCTACATAGCCTGCCGTAGCACCATCAAAAAGTGTGTCGTCTGCGAGGGTGGCCACAGGACTTTCTCTGCCACCTGCCTGGTCAGAAAACAGGTAACTCAAGAAACAGAGAAGAAACTGACCGAAATAACCAAGCAAGAAGAAACCAGGGAAATTTATAACACCATAAAAAAGACCACTTAGTCGACGATCATGGCTTACAGCCAAGCCCTAAAAGACGCTCTGAAAGAAACTCAAGCAGACCCACAACAACTCAACAATGTCAGCGAGACCATGGAAGTCCTGCAATCAGAGATAAGAACCATCAAGGACTCAATAAAACAGGCAGTTACTGAGTCACTGGGCGCCATGAGGGACGCAGTGGCGGAGAGCATCAGGAGCGCCTCCTCTCCACAGCTGGACGCACCACTTAAACCAACACTCACAACTCTTAATAACACCCAAAAATTGTACCAATACCCATCACTGTTACTCGACACAGTTACCAACATTCACCACTGTAACCAAAACTAACCATTTTAGAAAACACCCTTCCGCCTTGCGAACGCTTGCCATAGCTACCAACATACTTAAGCAACACTGAAAAATTACCAACACCCACCATTGTTACCAACATCAACCATTGCTAAGAAAACTCACTTCATACCACTGTTTACAACACTGATGAATATAACCACTAATATCAACACTCACCAGTTACAAAACCTATTAGTGTTGCCATAACTGACAAGAACATGTATCACTGTCACCAACGTTCACAACTATACCAGATCACTGTTACCAACATTCACCTCTACTACCAATGCTCATGACTTTTGCAAATTTCCACCACAGTTACTAACACCCGTGTATTTTTCTACATTCAACACCCTAACAACACCTTTGACTGTTATTATCACTCATATATATATATATATATATATATATATATATATATATATATATATATATATATATATATATATATATATATATATATATATATAACCTATACCCACTAGTGTTACCATTAACTCCCACTGTTACAAACATCCACAACAGTCACTACTGTTACCAACACTCACTTCTGTTACCAGTACTCACCACTGTGATCAACTCATGACTGTTACTAACATTCACCTCTGTAACCAACACTCACCATTGTTACCAATACTCACTTCTATTACCAGTACTCACCACTGTAATCAACTCATGACTGTTACCAACACTCTCCTCTGTAACCAACACTCACCACTGTTACCAACACTCACTTCTATTATGAACACCCTTCAGTGTTACTGACGCATATCTTTGTAACCAACAACCGTCACTATTATCAACACACACAACTTTTACCAGCACTAGCTATTGTAATGTACACCGACCACTGTTACCATGCACCATCACCCCTGCCATCAACACCCACAACAGTTGTCAACACCTTCCTCTCTCACAACCACTTACCACTGTTAACTATGCATCATCACCCCTGTCATCAACACTCACAACAGTTATCAACACCATCCTCTCATTACAGCCACTTACTACTGTTACCAACATACACCATTGAGACTAACACTCACCACTGTTTTCATATTCACCACAGTAAGCGATAACTATCAGTTTTATCAGTATTGTTGCCAATACCAAGGCTTGTTGGTGTTCCCAACAAACATTACTGTAACATGCACTCATCATCGTTACTCTCGGTCACTTATAAAACATACACTCATCATTGTTATTGTCACTCACTTATATAACCTACTCTCATCACTACTACTGTCACTCTCTTATATACACCCATCATTGTTACTGTCACTCACCTGTATAAAATACACCCACTTCTGTTGTCAACACCGTTTAGTTTTACTAACCCTCGCCACTTTTACCAACCTATACCACCCTACCAATACTAATACGGTGGCTGAGCGGGTATTTGTGCGCATGCTGTGCATAAAGAATAAATCTCAATATTTTATTAGTGGGACATCCTGTCAATAGCCGAGATAATGAAATTTTAATTTGACATATTTAAAATTTGGATTTTTTCCGACCAATTGGCTTTTTTGACATTTACATTTATATGTTGAAGATAGTGTAGAAATTCCATTTTATCAGACTCTAGAACTGATGACTGGAATTTTTTTTCTTAAAAATTTTAAATGTTAAATTTAAATGTCATTTCCTCAGTGCCAGGATGACAGAGTTATCCATTTTGTGGGGGACATCTTAGATGTCCCACAAACAAAATTTAAGAGTTATTCTCTAGGCCTCTCAAGCACACCAATACCCCCTCACCTGCCGTATTGGTCACCATTGTAAGTGATTGCCATCTCACCAAGTTTACGGACAATCAACACTGTTTCTGCCAAGCATCAATTTAACCATCACACACTGCTGTTTCTAACACCCACCAGTATTTTTTTTACAGGATTAGCCTACCCGGGCAGAAGTGGGCCTGAGGGACGAAAATGTAATAATGATAACAATAAAAATAATAATAATTAGTTCATAGTAAATAAAATTTATAATAAAACTAAAAAAAATAAAAATTAGGTAATACTAATAACAACAACACTGATAATACTAATAATGATGATAATAATAATAATAATAATAATAATAATAATAATAATAATAATAATAATAATAATATTAAAGAACCATAAAGAAATACAAAAAAAAATCACTAGTGAGAAACTATATAAGTATGATGTGTTGTCAAAATAAGAGAAACAATTGAGACCCTGCAATTGTGTGTAAATGTGGCAGAAAGTCAGATCAGCAACCTGGGACTTGGTCACTATTTTCGTGATGCCATATGGCAGCAGGGTCTCCATTAGGCAACATATTATGCTTCCAATATCGGGAACAACAGTCACTGTTACCAACAACCAGAAAACTTACTGGCACTCACCCATGTGATCTACACTTACCAGTGTTACCAATAGCCATCGATATTCCAAACGCCCATCTCTATTATAAAAAACAACCACATATAACGCCACCACCACTACCAAGGATAGCAGTACCCTTTATTCACATATCGCTATTACCATGATTCATCTCTGTTAAAAATACCAGCAGGGTGTTCTGACCTCACTAGAGGAAAGGTCACAGCTGCTTAGCTCTGCTCCCGGGGATAATTATCAGATATGGCTAGTGCTACTGGTGAACGGGGTTACGCCCTTCTGTGGGCCGAATTACAGAATACCAAGGAAAAACATCTGAAATTAGAGTTAGAAAACTTGAAATTAAAAGAAGAGATAGCAAGGATGAAAGAAGAAACGAGACAAGGAAAGCCGGTGAATGACGATAACGCTGGGGAATGGAAGGTTGTGAGGAGAGGGACGACCAAACTGGTGAAGAAACACACCAAGGATGCGACAACAACGACAACAACAGCTAAGTGTACCACCTCTTTTAGTCCCTTGATAGACGAATTGGACGTTAGTACAGTCAGGGACAGGGCTGACAAGGAAGGTATAAAATCTTTAATTGTTGGTGACTCACAGGTAAGGTACCTGGACAGAGCCTTTTGTGGTAAAAATAAAAATAGGATGAGGGTGTGTTTGCCAGAGGCTGGGGTGTGGGATATAGTTGACAGAATGGACAATATCCTGTCTAGTAATGGGAACAAACCCATTATCTGCTTCAGTGCAGGAGGCAATGATATTGACCAGTGTAGGAGTGAAGAGCTTCTTGATAAGTTCAAGACAGCTATAGATCGTATTAGGACTAAGGGAGGGATCCCTATCATATGAGGTGTCCTGCCTAGAAGGAGAGTTAGCAATGAATGGGTGTCAAGGGCTGTTGGTGTCAACGGCCGTCTTGACGGATATTGCAAGTCAATATCAGTCCCATTCATTGACAACTGGGACAACTTCTACGGCAGAAGGGACCTTTATGCTAGGGATGGGGTGCACCTGTCTCGGGAGGGGGTGGCAACCCTGGCTGGGTCTCTAGAGGGGGCAGTTCAAAAGAAATCGAAGTCTTTAAACTGCTAGGGGAGCATATGGGCACGGTGTTGGGAGAGACTGCAGTGGGAGCGGGTAAACAAAGTAAAAGATTACAGGGAAATAGTGTTAGGAATGATGACAAAACTAAATTAGACAGGGGGTTTAAACCTAAACGCGGCAAAGGGAGGACTCAGAACACGACTAACTTAAATGTCTACTACGCGAACAGTAGAAGTATGAGAAACAAAATGAATGATATTTGGGCCTGGGTATGTACCGAAAAAATCGATAAAATAGCATTCACTGAAACATGGATCAACCTAGACTCACGTGAGTTACCGGTTGAAAACCAAATTGCGGATTACAAATCATTCCATACTGATAGGCCGTCCAGGAAAGGGGGCGGAGTAGCCATCTGTGTCAGGGATAATCTGAAGTGCGAAATAAATAAGGAAATAAAAACTGAGCGGAATACAGAAACAATTTGGATAGAATTAATCATAGGAGTAATATATAGACCTCCCAGTCTTGATAGACTTAATGAGTGACATATCTGGGATGAAATGCGCAGGGCTTCCATAAGCAACAAAGTCTGTATAGTAGGCGATTTTAACCTTGGCCAAATAGATTGGACAGACCTTACCGGTAACTCAGTATCAGAGGATTTCCTCGAAACCATCCAGGACTGTTTCCTAAGTCAACATATAACCGAACCCACCCGGGGTAATAATATACTCGATTTAGTTCTGTCGAACAGAGAAAACCTCATTAGCAATGTCGAGGTAAGGAACGAACTACTTGCAAACAGAGATCACAAAGAAATTAGATTCCAGTTAGATTTTCAGGTCAGACGCAAAGGGAATTCCATTTAAGTCACAGATTTCAGAAGGGCAAACTTTGATAGTTTAAAGAGGCAGCTGGGAGAGGGGGTGTCATGCTTGGATGTGAACCTGACAGATGACACCAACCTGATAACGAGATCTGAAATTGCCGAGTTCCACGACAATTTAAATCAAGAGTTACTTCATGCACAAAGGCAGAACATACCATACAAAAAACTCAGATCAGAAACAATGACCCTAAATGGATAAATAATTATTTAAAGAACATTATTGGCCAAAGGGAGGCTATAGGTAGAAGGATAAATCGTGGCGAATTGTACCTCCGGGAGTAGTATAAGGTATTGGCCGGTAGGGCTGAGACCGAGATAAGAAAAGCCAAGAGGAACTATGAACTGAAGGTAGCAGGGGAGGCGAAAACAAACTCCAAAGGATTCTACCAAATGCATCAAATTAAAACACGAGATAAGATTGGACCAATACGTTCATATACCGGCGAGCTAGCTGATAACGACGGAGAAATGAGTTATAATCTGAATAAATATTTTTCAACAGTTTTCACCACCGAAAATTTAAACATGATACCCGAGGCACCGACTCTATTCAGAGATAGTGAAGAAAACAAATTAAGCGAGATAGTGGTGACTAGTAACGATGTTAATAAGCAAATAGACAAACTGAAGACTAATAAGTCACTTGGTCCAGATGAGATATTTGCCAGAGTATTAAAGGAATGTAATAATGAACTTAGTATGCCCTTAGCAAAGTTGTTTAACATGTCATTAAAAGCAGGTGTCATACCAGAATCCTGGAGGATAGCGAATGTAATACCAATTTTCAAGAAGGGGGATAGATCACTATCCTCTAACTACAGTGCAATCAGTCTAACTTCAATAGTAGGTAAATTACTAGAATCAATTATTTCAAACTCTATTCGAAACCACCTGGAGAAGCACAAGTTGATCAATGATTCCCAACATGGCTTCACAAGCAGGCGTTTATGTCTAACTAATCTATTAACATTCTTTTCATCAGTTTTCGAATCAACGGACGAGGGGCACAATTATGATGTGGTATATCTCGACTTTAGCAAAGCCTTCGACAGAGTTCCCCACGAAAGACTAATTAGAAAGGTAGAAGCGCCTGGCATCAAAGGTAATATCCGTAAATGGATTAGGGTATGGTTACGGGACAGGAAACAGCGAGTGAGCTTAAACCGCACTAAATCGCATTGGAGCAAAGTCACTAGTGGAGTTTCCCAAGGCTCAGTACTTGGACCATTATTATTTATTATATACATAAACGACATAGATATCGGCATAGACAGCAACATAAGTAAATTTGCTGATGACACTAAAATTGGACGTGTAATTAAATCTGACGAGGACTCTGCAAAACTACAGGAAGATCTAAACAAATTTTTTGAATGGTTGGAAAAATGGCAGATGAAAGTCAATGTGGACAAATGTAAAGTACTCAGTATAGGAGATGTAAAGAGGGAAACCAGTTACCAGATGAACAACAATGCCATTGTGAAATCCGACTGCGAGAAAGATTTAGGAGTAATGATAAGTAGGAATCTTAAGCCAAGTAAACAATGTGTTTTTGCTCGTAACAAGGCTAATAAAGTACTTGGGTTCATACAAAGGAGTGCTAGTTACAAGACTAGCGAGGTCATCTTAAAATTATATCTAGAGCTTGTGAGACCTCACCTGGATTACGCAGTTCAGTTCTGGTCACCGTATTACAGAATGGATATAGAATCATTGGAAAGAATCCAGAGGAGAATGACAAGACTAATCCCGGGCATTAGGAACCTTGAATACAGAGACAGGTTAAAGCATCTTAAATTGCACTCCCTCGAGAGACGTAGAGTGAGGGGCGACATGATAGTGGTGTATAAATGGAAGTCAGGGTTAATGAAAGGGGACATTACAAAGGTACTCAAACTATCCAACCAGGAGCGAACTCGTAACAATGGTTTTAAATTAGACAAATTTAGATTTCGGCGTGAAATAGGTAAACACTGGTTTGGAAAAAGAGTAGTGGATGAATGGAACAAGATACCAAATATCATCATTAACTCGAACACGCTGGATAGCTTCAAACATAGGCTGGATGCTTATATGAGCAATAGGGGTTGGGTATAAACGGGACTGCCCAGTATGGGTCAATAGGCCCGCTGCAGTTTCCTCCATTTTTATGTTCTTGTGTTCTTATGTTGCCATACTCACCAACGTTACCAACAACCGCCACTATAACTAACCAACCACTGTTACCTAAATCTAATAATGTTACTAACACTCAGCAAAATTCTCGGTACCCATCACTGATACCAACACTCACGACTGTTATCAATACTCATCACTATTGCCAACACTCACAGTTACTAGCACCCATCACCACTGATTACTTTTATAAACAACACATACTGCTAACAACATTTTAAATTTTTGCAAGAACTATCCATTGCAACTAACACAAGCGACTGCTACCTATAACTTTCACTATTACCAATACTCACCACTTACCAGTCCTTACCACAGAAATATAAATGGACAAAATTGAGGGAAGGAAGACCAGGGTAAGGCAGAGAAAGGGATGGATGAATAAAATTATAAACTGGTCCCCAGAGAGATACAAGGCCTTAGAGAATTGGTAAGAAAACAGCCCGAGAAAATTTATAGTGGAGCACTGTAGTCACCAACCCTCAGATATGAGGACGGTACTCTGTTTGATTGATTAACCATTGTTAATAATGCTAATTACTCTTACCAACATTCACAAATGTTATCAACACATTCCGCTTTAGGAACACCAAACACTGATACCAGTACTCAAACAAAATAATCAATTCCCAACAGTCTTGCCAACCACACTCACTATTATTAACCAAAACCAGCCAGTCACCAACGCTTATCACTGTCACCAGCAACAACAACAGTCACCAACGCTTATCACTGTCACCAGCATCCACAACAGTCACCAACACTCATCACTGTCACCAGTACTCACAACAATCACCAACAATCAACACTGTCACCAGTACCCACAACAGTCACTAACACTCATCACTGTCACCAGTACCCACAACAGTCACCAACACTCATCACTGTCACCAGTACCCACAACAGTCACTAACGCTCATCGCTGTCACCAGCATCCACAACAGTCACCAACACTCATCACTGTCACCAGTACCCACAACAGTCAATAACACTCATCACTGTCACCAGCATCCACAACAGTCACCAATAATCATCACTGTCACCAGCATCAACAACAGTCACCAACACTCATCACTGTCACCAGCAACAACAACAGTCACCAACGCTTATCACTGTCACCAGCATCCACAACAGTCACCAACACTCATCACTGTCACCAGTACTCACAACAATCACCAACAATCAACACTGCCACCAGTACCCACAACAGTCACTAACACTCATCACTGTCACCAGTACCCACAACAGTCACTAACACTCATCACTGTCACCAGTACCCACAACAGTCACCAACACACATCACTGTCACCAGTACCCACAACAGTCACCAGCGCTCATCACTGTCACCAGTACCCACAACAGTCACCAACACTCATCACTGTCACCAGTACCCACAACAGTCACCAACGCTCATCACTGTCAACAGTACCCACAACAGTCACCAACACTTATCACTGTCACCAGTACCCACAACAGTCACCAATACTCATAACTGTCACCAGTACCCACAACAGTCACCAACACTCATCACTGTCACCAGTACCCACAGCAGTCACTAACGCTCATTACCGTCACCAGTACGCACAACAGTCAATAACACTCATCACCGTCACCAGTACCCACAACAGTCACTAACACTCATCACTGTCACCAGTACCCACAACAGTCACTAACACTCATCACTCTCACCAGTACCCACAACAGTCACTAACAATCATCACTGTCACTAGTACCCACAACAGTCACCAACACTCATCACTGTCAACAGCTTCCACAACAGTCACTAACACTCATTGCTGTCACCAGTACCCACAACAGTCACCAACACTCATCACTCTCACCAGTACCCACAACAGTCAATAACACTCATTACTGTCATCAGCATCCACAACAGTCACCAATAATCATCACTGTCACCAGCATCAACAACACTCACCAACACTCATCACTGTCACCAGCATCAACAACAGTCACCAACACTCATCACTGTCACCAGCATCCACAGCAGTCACCAAAACTCATCACTGTCACCAGTACCCACAACAGTCACCAGCGCTCATCACTGTCACCAGTACCCTAAACAGTCACCAACACTCATCACTGTCACCAGTACCCACAACAGTCACCAACGCTCATCACTGTCAACAGTACCCACAACAGTCACCAACACTTATCACTGTCACCAGTACCCACAACAGTCACCAATACTCATCACTGTCACCAGTACCCACAACAGTCACCAACACTCATCACTGTCACCAGTACCCACAGCAGTCACAAACGCTCATTACCGTCACCAGTACGCACAACAGTCAATAACACTCATCACCGTCACCAGTACCCACAACAGTCACTAACACTCATCACTGTCACCAGTACAAACAACAGTCACTAACACTCATCACTCTCACCAGTACCCACAACAGTCACTAACAATCATCACTGTCACTAGTACCCACAACAGTCACCAACACTCATCACTGTCACCAGCATCCACAACAGTCACTAACACTCATTGCTGTCACTAGTACCCACAACAGTCACCAACACTCATCACTGTCACCAGTACCCACAACAGTCAATAACACTCATTACTGTCACCAGCATCCACAACAGTCACCAATAGTCATCACTGTCACCAGCATCAACAACAGTCACCAAAACTCATCACTGTCACCAGCATCAACAACAGTCACCAACACTCATCACTGTCACCAGCATCCACAGCAGTCACCAAAACTCATCACTGTCACCAGTACCCACAACAGTCACCATTGCTCATCACTGTCACCAGTACCCACAACAGTCACCAACACTCATCACTGTCACCAGTACCCACAACAGTCACCAACGCTCATCACTGTCAACAGTACCCACAACAGTCACCAACACTTATCACTGTCACCAGTACCCACAACAGTCACCAATACTCATCACTGTCACCAGTACCCACAACAGTCACCAACACTCATCACTGTCACCAGCACCCACAGCAGTCACAAACGCTCATTACCGTCACCAGTACGCACAACAGTCAATAACACTCATCACCGTCACCAGTACCCACAACAGTCACTAACACTCATCACTGTCACCAGTACAAACAACAGTCACTAACACTCATCACTCTCACCAGTACCCACAACAGTCACTGACAATCATCACTGTCACTAGTACCCACAACAGTCACCAACACTCATCACTGTCACCAGCATCCACAACAGTCACTAACACTCATTGCTGTCACTAGTACCCACAACAGTCACCAACACTCATCACTGTCACCAGTACCCACAACAGTCAATAACACTCATTACTGTCACCAGCATCCACAACAGTCACCAATAGTCATCACTGTCACCAGCATCAACAACAGTCACCAACACTCATCACTGTCACCAGCATCAACAACAGTCACCAACACTCATCACTGTCACCAGCATCCACAGCAGTCACCAAAACTCATCACTGTCACCAGTACCCACAACAGTCACCATTGCTCATCACTGTCACCAGTACCCACAACAGTCACCAACACTCATCACTGTCACCAGTACCCACAACAGTCACCAACGCTCATCACTGTCAACAGTACCCACAACAGTCACCAACACTTATCACTGTCACCAGTACCCACAACAGTCACCAATACTCATCACTGTCACCAGTACCCACAACAGTCACCAACACTCATCACTGTCACCAGTACCCACAGCAGTCACTAACGCTCATTACCGTCACCAGTACGCACAACAGTCAATAACACTCATTACCGTCACCAGTACCCACAACAGTCACTAACACTCATCACTGTCACCAGTACCCACAACAGTCACTAACACTCATCACTCTCACCAGTACCCACAACAGTCACTAACAATCATCACTGTCACTAGTACCCACAACAGTCACCAACACTCATCACTGTCACCAGCATCAACAACAGTCACCAACACTCATCACTGTCACCAGCATCCACAGCAGTCACCAAAACTCATCACTGTCACCAGTACCCACAACAGTCACCAGCGCTCATCACTGTCACCAGTACCCACAACAGTCACCAACACTCATCACTGTCACCAGTACCCACAACAGTCACCAACGCTCATCACTGTCAACAGTACCCACAACAGTCACCAACACTTATCACTGTCACCAGTACCCACAACAGTCACCAATACTCATCACTGTCACCAGTACCCACAACAGTCACTAACACTCATTTCTGTCACCAGTACCCACAACAGTCACCAACACTCATCACTGTCACCAGTACCCAAAACAGTCAATAACACTCATTACTGTCACCAGCATCCACAACAGTCACCAATAATCATCACTGTCACCAGCATCAACAACAGTCACCAACACTCATCACTGTCACCAGCATCAACAACAGTCACCAACACTCATCACAGTCACCAGCATCCACAGCAGTCACCAAAACTCATCACTGTCACCAGTACCCACAACAGTCACCAGCGCTCATCACTGTCACCAGTACCCACAACAGTCACCAACACTCATCACTGTCACCAGTACCCACAACAGTCACCAACGCTCATCACTGTCAACAGTACCCACAACAGTCACCAACACTTATCACTGTCACCAGTACCCACAACAGTCACCAATACTCATCACTGTCACCAGTACCCACAACAGTCACCAACACTCATCACTGTCACCAGTACCCACAGCAGTCACCAACACTCATCACTGTCACCAGTACCCACAACAGTCACCAACGCTCATCACTGTCAACAGTACCCACAAGAGTCACCAATACTCATCACTGTCACCAGTACCCACAACAGTCAATAACACTCATCAATGTCAAAAGTACCCACAACAGTCACTAACACTCATCACTGTCACCAGTACCCACAACAGTCACTAACACTCATCACGGTCACTGGTACCCACAACTGTCACTAACACTATCACTATCACCAGCATCAACAACAGTCACCAATACTCATCACTGTCTCAGTACCCACAACAGTCACAAACACTAATCACTGTCCCCAATACCCACAACAGTCATTAACACTCATCACTGTCACCAGTACCCACAACAGTCACTAACACTCATCACTGTCACCAGTACCCACAGCAGTCATCACCTCTCATCACTGTCACCAGTACTCACAACAGTCACTAACACTCATCACTGTCACCAGTACCCACAACAGTCACTAACACTCATCACTGTCACCAGTACCCACAACAGTCACTAACACACTTCACTGTCACCAGTACCCACAACAGTCACCAACACTCATCACTGTCACCAGTACCCACAACAGTCACTAACACTCATCACTGTCACCAGTACCACAAGAGTCACCAACACTCATCACTGTCACCAGTACCCACAACAGTCACTAACACTCATCACTGTCACCAGTACCCACAACAGTCACTAACACTCATCACTGTCACCAGCATCAACAACAGTCACCAACACTCATCACTGTCACTAGTACCCACAACAGTCACCAATACTCACCAATGTCACCAGCATCCACAACAGTCACTAACACTCATCACTGTCATCAGTACCCACAACAGTCACTAACACTCATCACTGTCACCAGTACCCACAACAGTCACTAACACTCATCACTGTCACCAGCACCATCAACAGTCACTAACACTCATCACTGTCACCAGTACCCACAACAGTCACCAATACTCATCACTGTCACCAGTACCCACAACAGTCACCTCACTCATCACTTTCACCAGTGCCCACAACAGATCACTAACACTCATCACTGTCACCAGTACCCACAACAGTCACTAACACGCATCACTATCACCAGTACCCACAACAGTCGCCAACACTCATCACTGTCACCAGTACCCACAACAGTTCACTAACACTCATCACTGTCACCAGTCCCCACAACATTCAATAACACTCATCACTGTCACCAGTACCCACAACAGTCACTAACACTCATCACTGTCACCAGTACCCACAACAGTCACTAACACTCATCACTGTCACCAGTACCCACTACAGTCACCAATACTCATCACTGTCACCAGAACCCACAAGAGTGACCAACACTCATCACTGTCACCAGTACCCACAGCAGTCATCACCTCTCATCACTGTCACCAGTACCCACAACAGTCACCAACACTCATCACTGTCACCAGTACCCACAACAGTCACCATTACTCATCACTGTCACCAGGATCAACAACAGTCACCAACATTCATCACTGTCACCAGTACCCACAACAGTCACTAACACTCATCACTGTCACCAGTACCCACAACAGTCACTAACACTCATCACTCTCACCAGTACCCACAACAGTCACTAACAATCATCACTGTCACTAGTACCCACAACAGTCACCAACACTCATCACTGTCACCAGCATCAACAACAGTCACCAACACTCATCACTGTCACCAGCATCCACAGCAGTCACTAACACTCATCACTGTCACCAGTACCCACAACAGTCACCAGCGCTCATCACTGTCACCAGTACCCACAACAGTCACCAACACTCATCACTGTCACCAGTACCCACAACAGTCACCAACGCTCATCACTGTCAACAGTACCCACAACAGTCACCAACACTTATCACTGTCACCAGTACCCACAACAGTCACCAATACTCATCACTGTCACCAGTACCCACAACAGTCACCAACACTCATCACTGTCACCAGTACCCACAGCAGTCACTAACGCTCATTACCGTCACCAGTACGCACAACAGTCAATAACACTCATCACCGTCACCAGTACCCACAACAGTCACAAACACTCATCACTGTCACCAGTACCCACAACAGTCACTAACACTCATCACTCTCACCAGTACCCACAACAGTCACTAACAATCATCACTGTCACTAGTACCCACAACAGTCACCAACACTCATCACTGTCACCAGCATCCACAACAGTCACTAACACTCATTTCTGTCACCAGTACCCACAACAGTCACCAACACTCATCACTGTCACCAGTACCCAAAACAGTCAATAACACTCATTACTGTCACCAGCATCCACAACAGTCACCAATAATCATCACTGTCACCAGCATCAACAACAGTCACCAACACTCATCACTGTCACCAGCATCAACAACAGTCACCAACACTCATCACAGTCACCAGCATCCACAGCAGTCACCAAAACTCATCACTGTCACCAGTACCCACAACAGTCACCAGCGCTCATCACTGTCACCAGTACCCACAACAGTCACCAACACTCATCACTGTCACCAGTACCCACAACAGTCACCAACGCTCATCACTGTCAACAGTACCCACAACAGTCACCAATACTCATCACTGTCACCAGTACCCACAACAGTCACTAACACTCATCACTGTCACCAGTACCCACAACAGTCACTAACACTCATCACGGTCACTGGTACCCACAACTGTCACTAACACTCATCACTGTCACCAGTACCCACTGCAGTCACCAATACTCATCACTGTCACCAGAACCCACAAGAGTTACCAACACTCATCACTGTCACCAGTACCCACAACAGTCACCATTACTCATCACTGTCACCAGGATCAACAACAGTCACCAACATTCATCACTGTCACCAGTACCCACAACAGTCACCAATACTCACCACTGTCACCAGCATCCACAACAGTCACTAACACTCATCACTGTCACCAGTACCCACAACAGTCACCAACACTCATCACTGTCACCAGTACCCACAACAGTCACTAACACTCATCACTGTCACCAGTACCCACAATAGTCACCAATACTCATCACTGTCACCAGTACCCACAACAGTCACTAACACTCATCACTGTCACCAATACCCACAACAGTCACTAACACTCATCACTGTCACCAGTACCCACAACAGTCACTAACACTCATCACTGTCACCAGTACCACAACAGTCACTAACACTCATCACTGTCACCAGTAACCACAACAGTCACCAACACTTATCACTGTCACCAGTGCCCACAACATTCACCAATACTCTACACTGTCACCAGTACCCACAGCAGTCACTAACACTCATCACTGTCACCAGTACCCACAACAGTCAATAACACTCATCACTGTCACCAGTACCCACATCAGTCAATAACACTCATCACTGTCACCTGCATCCACAACAGTCACCATTACTCATCACTGTCACCAGTACCCACAACAGCCACTGTCACTAGTACCCACAACAGTCACTAACACTCATCACTGTCACCAGTACCCACAACAGTCAATAACAATCATTACTGTCACCAGCATCCACAACAGTCAATAACACTCATCACTGTCACCAGTACCCATAAGCTTCCCCAACACTCATCACTGTTACCAAATCCACCAATATGAGCAGCACTTCTCACTCTAACAAACAATATCCACTGTTACCAATACTTACTACCACTGTTGTCAACTACTTACATTATCCCCTATCACATTATGCGAAAGTGATCAGCTCTACCAACACTCATGATTCTTATCAAGGTCTTCCGCCGAACGCAACACCCAATACTGTCACCACACGCACAGTTACCTGCAACCCTCACTTAACTCAACACTCATCACTGTAACCGAAATACACCACAGGTACAATTAACATACATTACTAAAACTCATCACTGTCAACAAAGCCACAAATGTTGCGAACAGATACACCATATTTTCCAGCAAACAAAACTGCTAAACCTAACCACGATAACCAATATCTACCTCTGTTACCAAAACCATCCAATATATAATGTACCATCAAACACCACTCAAAGTAACAGCAGCACCCACTCATTACTATTCCTGAGTAACATCCACTACTCATTATCACTTTTAAGTAACAGCCATCATTCATTACTACTCTTAAGTAACAGCCATCATTCATTACTACTCTAAAGTGACAGCCATCACTCATTACTACTCTTAAGTATCAGCCATCACTCATTATTACTCTTAAGTAACAGCCATCACTCATTACAAACCTTGAGTATCAGGCATCACTCAAGTCTAATCTTAAGTAACAGCCATCATTCATTACTACTCTTAAATAACAGCTATCATTCATTACTTCTCTTAATTAACAGCCCTCACTCATTAGTAATCTTGAGTAACAGCCATCGATCATTACTACTCTTAAGTAACAGCCATCACTTATTTCTACTCTTAAGTATCAGCCATCACTCATTACTACTCTTAATTAACAGCCTTCACTCATTAGTAATCTTGAGTAACAGCCAACGATCATTACTACTCTTAAGTAACAGCCATCACCTATTACTACTCTTAAGTAACAGCCATCACTCATTACTAATCTTGAGTAACAGCCATCACTCATTACTACTCTTAAGTAACAGCCATCACTCATTACTACTCTTAAGTAACAGCCTTCACTCATTAGTTATCTTGAGTAACAGCCATCGATCATTACTACTCTTAAGTAACAGCCTTCAATTATTACTACTCTTAAGTAACAGCCATCATTCGTTACTTCTCTTAAATAACAGCATCACTCATTGCTACTCTTAAGTAACAGCCATCGATCATTACTACTCTTACGTAACAGCCATCACTCATTACTACTCTTACGTAACAGCATCACTCATTACTACTCTTAAGTTACAGCCATCATTCGTTATTACTCTTAAGTAACAGCCATCACCCATTACCACTCTTAAGTAACAGCCTTCACTCATTACTACTCTTAAGTAACAGCCATCACTCATTACTAATCTTGAGTAACAGCCATCACTCAAGTCTAATCTTAAGTAACAGCCATCACTCATTACTACTCTTAAGTAACAGCCATCACTCATTACTACTCTTAAGTAACAGCCATCACTCATTACTACTCAAGTAACAGCCATCACCCATTACTACTGTTAAGTAACAGCCATCACTCATTACTACTCTTAATTAACAGCCATCACCCATTCCTACTCTTAAGTAACAGCCTTCACCCATTACTACTCTTAAGTAACAGCCATCACTCATTACTTCTCTTACGTAACAGCCATCACTCATTACTCCTCTTAAGTAACAGCCATCACTCAAGTCTAATCTTAATAACAGCCATCATTCGTTACTTCTCTTAAATAACAGCATCACTCATTACTACTCTTAAGTGACAGCCATCACTCATTACTACTCTTACGTAACAGCATCACTCATTACTACTCTTAAGTTACAGCCATCATTCGTTACTACTCTTAAGTAACAGCCATCACCCATTACTACTCTTAAGTAACAGCCTTCACTCATTACTACTCTTAAGTAACAGCCATCACTCATTACTAATCTTGAGTAACAGCCATCACTCAAGTCTAATCTTAAGTAACAGCCTTCACTCATTACTACTCTTAAGTAACAGCCTTCACTCATTACTAATCTTAAGTAACAGCCATCACCCATTATTACTCTTAAGTAACAGTCTTCACTCATTACTACTGTTAAGTAACAGCCTTCACTCATTACTAATATTGAGTAACAGCCATCACTCATTACTAATCTTGAGTAACAGCCATCTCTCAAATCTAATCTTAAGTAACAGCCTTCACTCATTACTACTCTTAAGTAACAGCCTTCACTCATTACTACTCTTAAGTAACAGCCATCACTCAAGTCTAATCTTAAGTAACAGCCATCATTCGTTACTTCTCTTAAATAACAGCATCACTCATTACTACTCTTAAGTGACAGCCATCACTCATTACTACTCTTACGTAACAGCCATCACTCATTACTATTCTTACGTAACAGCATCACTCATTACTACTCTTAAGTTACAGCCATCATTCGCTACTACTCTTAAGTAACAGCCATCACCCATTACTACTCTTAAGTAACAGCCTTCACTCATTACTACTCTTAAGTAACAGCCATCACTCATTACTAATCTTGAGTAACAGCCATCACTCAAGTCTAATCTTAAGTAACAGCCTTCACTCATTACTACTCTTAAGTAACAGCCTTCACTCATTACTAATCTTAAGTAACAGCCATCACCCATTATTACTCTTAAGTAACAGCCTTCACTCATTACTACTGTTAAGTAACAGCCTTCACTCATTACTAATATTGAGTAACAGCCATCACTCATTACTAATCTTGAGTAACAGCCATCACTCAAATCTAATCTTAAGTAACAGCCTTCACTCATTACTACTCTTAAGTAACAGCCTTCACTCATTACTAATCTTAAGTAACAGCCATCATTCATTACTACTCTTAAATAACAGCCATCACTCATTACTAATCTTGAGTAACAGCCATCACCCATTACTACTCTTAAGTAACAGCCATCACTCATTACTTCTCTTACGTAACAGCCATCACTCATTACTACTCTTAAGTAACAGCCATCACTCATTACTACTCTTAAGTAACAGCCATCACTCATTACTACTCTTAAGGAACAGCCATCACTCATTACTACTCAAGTAACAGCCATCACCCATTACTACTGTTAAGTAACAGCCATCACTCATTACTACTCTTAAGGAACAGCCATCACTCATCACCACTTTTAAGTAACAGATATTACTCACTACCACTCACCATTGTTACCACCATTGTTTCTAACAATTATCACTGTCCTCAAAAACCACCATCATTACCAACAACTTTGACTGTTCCTCACACCTACCGTTGATACCAACATTATCAGTGTTCCCAACACCCACCATTGTTACCAATAATTATTATCAATGTTTCTAACACCCACCATTGTTACCAACAATTATCACTGATACAACACTCACCATTGTTACCAACAATTATGTCTGATACGACACTCACTATTGTTACCAACATTTATCACTGTTCCCAACACTCACCATTGTTACCAACAATTATCACTGATACAACATCACCATTGTTACCAACAATTATCACTGATACAACACTCACCATTGTTACCATCAATTATCACTGATACAACACTCACTATTGTTACCAAAAATTATCACTGATACAACACTCACCATTGTTACCAACAATTATAACTGTTCCCAACACTCACCATTGCTACCACTTATCATTGATACAACACTCACCATTGTTACCAACAATTATCAATGATACAACACTCACCATTGTTGCCAACAACTATCATTGTTAACACCACTCACCACTCCTACAATCTTCAACTACAGTTAGCAACACCCACTATTGAAACCATCACCAAACATAGTTATGCCACCACACTACTGTTACCATCACCAGCTACAGTTAACAACACTCACCACTGTCCCCATCACCAAACAGTTACCAATACCACTACCAGTACTATCACCAAAAACAATTACCAACGCTCACCATTGTAACCATTACCAACTACACTTACCAACACCATATCACTGTTACCATTACCAACTTATGTACAGTTAACATCACCACCATTGTTGCCATCTTCAAACACAATTACCAACGTCCACCAGAGTTACCATTACCAAACACAGTTACCAACACCACACTATTGTTACAATCACCAACTACTGTACAGTTAACAACACTCACCACTGTTACCATCACCAACTACTGTACAGTTACCAACACCCACCACTGTTTCCATCACCAACTACTGTACAGTTAACAACACCCACCACTGTTACCATCACCAACTACTGTACTGCACAGTTAACAACACCCACCACTGATACCATCGCCAACTACTGTACAGTTAACAACACCCACCACTGTTGCCATCACCAACTACTGTATAGTTAACAACCCATATCACATCGGTGGTTAGAGTAACGTTTTACCAAATCCGGCGTCGTCAGCTCGTTGAACAGGCTTTGTGTGAAATATAACAGAGTCTAGGACTGCTTTTAGTATCCTGGCGGTCCAGAGGTAGTGCTCCCCGGTCACAGTCATGGGCTCGTGGGACGTGGGTTCGAATCCTGGTGGGTTGAGGTGTTGATTGTATGTAGAAGTCAGAGTGCTTTATTGGGCTAATGAAATATATATGGATCCTCGTGTTTCGAAGAGGGATTTGGTAAAACGTTACTCTGACCACGTACGTGATAAGTAGTCCCCATTAGAGGTTCACGGCGCCATAAGCTCTTTGAACAGGCTTTGTGTGAAATATAACAGAGTCTAGGACTGCTTTTAGTATCCTTGTGGTCCAGAGGTAGCGTTCCCCGGTCACAGTCATGGGCTTGTGGGCCATGGGTTCGAATCCTGGCGGGTTGAGGTGTTGATTTGCAGATACGTGGACATCAGGTACAATATAACAGCTCTGCCGACGAATCAGTCAGTAATGGTGTATAGAGGCGTGAGGTTGACAGGAGTACAGAGTAGTTCCAGCTCCCAGAACAGCATACTCAAGGGATGGGGTTAGACTTAAGTCGCCCCTGAACTGGGATCTGGTTGATTCTGGTCTGCTGGCCTCAGCGAATCCCCACGAGTGGACAAGTCAGGTGATATATGTCCCCTAGAGGACAAGGACTGTGGAACACTGACTATGAGCGTCTCTCACGCCCGGGCCTTGGCGTGGGTAGAGCCCTCCTAAACAATATATCGACATATAATATTTCGCTAAAATTTCTACAGTATTTATAATACCTGACATATTAGCATAACACCTTGACAATCAACATAAAAATGTACCCTAAACCAACAAAACAAAAGCAAATAACAACAGAATATAATATAAACAAATCAATAATAAAAATGAAGGGTTCTTTTACCGAGGCGTCTGGCTGAGGGAAGGATGTCCTGTGACCACTCCAGTCTCAACTCGCCCTCCCAGCGCTCATCACCTCTGTTCCGGGTTGAGTAACCCAACATTTTGACTAGGCACACGTAAACAACCCCAAACCACACCTTTCACCAATTTTCCCTACAGTTTACTGCTCTGGAGGGACGACTTTCCGACTCACTAACCCCTGATTGGCTGAACATTCCCGCCTTGCTTTGAGATTGGTCGACTGACTGGCTCGTATGGATTTTATTTTATAGATGGAGTTGTGTACCAGTGTCTAGGCAAATATTTTACATTATTATAAAGATTATTATTATGATTAACATTACCATTCCCTCACACACAGTTACCAACACCACACCAATGTTACCATTACCAACTACTGTACTGTACAGTTAACACCACGCACCACTGCTGCCATCTTCAAATACAGTTACCAAAAGTCACCACTGTCATAGTCACAAAACACAATTACCAACACCCACCACAGTTACCAACCTAAAATACATTTACCAATACCCATCACTGTTATCATAACCAGCTACAGTTACCAACACAGACTCCTGTTATCATCACAAACCACAGTTACCAACACCCACCACTGTTACTCTTATCAACCACCCACCACTATTACCATAGCTAACACAGTTAATAACACCCACCACTATTACCATCACCAAACACAGTTACAAACTCTCACCACTGTTACAATCACCAACCGTCCACCACTGTTACCATCACCAACTATAGTTACCCTCTCCCACCACTGTTACTATCCCCAAGCACTGTTACCAACACCCACCACTGTTACCATCACCAACTATAGTTACCCTCTCCCACCACTGTTACTATCAACAACTTCTACTATATTGCTGTCTCCCGGAATGGAGTATGACGATCATCCAGCTATGATACAATGATATGAGTTATTAAAGATGTCACCTACGTTGGTGAGTTATGAGGTGACTACAGAGGTTTATACGGGACCGGCAAGGGCGTTCACAGATGTTGCAAATGTGGGGGGCTACATCTAGTGCGGGAGGGGTGGCGAGAGTGACTTTCCCGCGTTGGCTCTTGTCTGCCTCGGTACGCAGTCGGGCTAACTCGAAAGTATTAACACCTTCTTGTGTGGTGATCCTCCAAGCATTACGGCGTTTAGTAATTGTCTCCCAGGTGAGGAGGTCGATTTGGCATTTTATCAGGTTTATCTTAAGACTATCCATATACCTTTTCGGTTGCCCGCCAGAGTTACGTTTACTATTCGTTAGGTGACTGTAAAGTAGCTGCTTTGGCAGTCTACTGTCGGCCATGCGAGTAACATGGCCAGTTCAGCATAGTTGTTCATGGATACTGGTAGCCTCGATCCTCCTACTGTTGGTGTCAGCGAGAAAACTTGCATTTTTTCTCTTGTCTTCCCACCGAAATCGGAGGATGGGACGTATGTAGTATACTTTGGTGAAAATTTTCAAGCGCCTTAAGGTGCTTCCTGTATGTGACCCATGTCTCGCTGCCATACAGCTGGAGACACGAGTACGGAGTCTGCCAAAGGACATCTGATCTTATGTTGAACCTCTTCATCGATGTCTGCAGTAGTGGACAAGTGGGAGACTAGATAGCGAACGTGGGTAATATTAGAAAGGGAAGTACCGTTAAGCTGGATGGATGGTGGTGTGACTGAACCAGCGGCAGGCTGAAAGAGAATCTGAGTATTACGTACATTCACCTCAAGGCAAAAGTGTACACACTCATCTGGGTAGGTGTTTAGGATTTCCTGTAGGTCGCATTCAGTGTGAGCGACAAGGGTGAGGTCGTCTGCATACTGAATTTCAGTAAGGGAAGCTGCTGACACCTTTGTTCCTGCTTGGAGTACTCTTATGTTGAAACGTCCCTTCATCTCATAATCGATGTCCACCCCGCCAGCTAAATTGGCATTGGCACAAGTAAGGAAGGCATCCAAGAAAATAGCAAAGAGAGTTGGTGCCAATATACATCCTTGTTTTACCTGCGTTTGGATGGGGAAGAACTCAGACTGAGTGCCATTGTGCAGGACACTGCCGTTCATGCCAATGAGGAGTTTCCTCACAATGGCAATGGATTTTCGTGGACAGCCAAAACGGCCAGAGGGCTATCCTGTTGACCAATTGGAAGGCCTTGGTTAGGTCAATGAAGGCCATGTACAGGTCACGATGCACTTTTCCTATATCTGGCGGGCAGCAATGATCATGACAGTGGTGCCACATGATGGTCTAAAGCTACATTGAGATTCTGGGAGGAAGTTTTCCGCCTCGGGAAGAAGTCTGTTTAGGAGGACTCAGGCGATAATCTTGCCAGCTACGGAAAACAGCGAGATCTCTTGGTATTAGCCAAATCTGACTAATCTCCCTTGTTCTTATAAAGATTGACGATGGAGGCTCCTTTTAGAGCTTGGAAGATTTCTTCCTTTTCACATATATTCTCCAGGAAAAGGGCAGACCGCTAGTAAGCAGAGGTCCTCCTGCTTTATACACCCCGGCTAGGATTCCATCAGGCCCTGAGGCTTTGTTATTTTTCATCTGTTTGATGGCAGTAGCTACCTCATCCAGGGATGGAGGATAGCTGAGGTGGGTCAGCTCTGGATGCTGAGGGACCTGCTGGGTAGTCAGGACACCCATATCGGGGTTTCAGTTGAGCTGTGAATGGTAGTACTCTTTTTAGCACTGAAGGAGGCCTTCTCCGTCTTTAATTAGGGAGTTACCATCGGATGAGCAGAGGGGGTATGCGCCATCTGAGTGATTGGGCCAAAAAATGTATTAGTGGAATTGAAAAATTAACGCATATTGTGCTGATCTGCTCGTTTTTGTGTTTCACTTGCTTTATATATAAACCAGTCGTTCTTTAGATTACGAAGTTCGCTCTGGGTCGCCACTTTCTTCTTGAGGAAAGTGTCAGCTTTGGTCCGAGACTGGGGGTTGTTCTGCCAGTCAGTTAAAGCAACACATTTTTCATCAACGAGTACATTGATTTCCGGGACATTTTTATCAAACCAGTCATGGTACATTCTTTTGATCTGGCAGAGGGTCTCTCTGCAGGTTTTTGTCATAACGGTGTCGAGAATATCCCATTCAGCACTGGGATTTGGGTTGTTTGTTGTAGGGTTGTTTACCAGCCCATGTTTGAGCTGCTCTCTGAAAGCATGTGCTACAGCTGGATCTTCCAGACGCTTAGTATTAAACCCTCTTCTAGAGGCTTGCTGCCTTCGCCGTTTTGGGGCGACGTGAAGTGAGAGCTTGGCTCTGACGAGCCCATGATCAGTGTCGCAGTGGTCTGACCCAAGAATTTCTCGGGTGATGAGGACATCTCGACGATCTCTTTCGCTGACAATGATGTCGTCAATGAGATGCCAGCGTTTGGATCGTGGGTGTTGCCACGAACCCTTGAACTTGTTGGCCTGCCAAAACAAGGTATTGGTGATAGTGAGGTTGTGTACAGCACACTTGCTGAGGAGGAGTCGGCTGTTGGGATTACACCTTGCCTAGTCCATTTCTCCCTATGGTTCCCTGCCAAATATAATCATCTCTGCCAATTCTGGCATTGAAGTCACCAGGAGCTTAACCTTATCTTCTCTGGGGATAGAGGTTAGCACTCTGTCGAGGTCGGTGTAAAAGGCCTCCTTGATGTCATCCTCTGCATGAAAAAGGCATGACGTGATTGATTCAGTTTGACTCGGAGTGTCATGAGGCGCTCATTGATCAAACAGGCATTTAAGTTAGCCTGTGTAGGATGCATTAGCGGACGGTAAAGCCAACTCCATAAATGCGGTTTCTCTCCGCAGCAGGCTTACCCTTCCAGAAGAAAGTATAGCCAGGCCTTCGTTCTGTGAGTCGACCCTCGTCTGGGAGCCAGGACTCACTAATGACTGCTCTGTCGATGTGATATCTAGCTAGCTCTTATCCACAAGAGCGGTCCTTCTTTCAGGACGCTCATTTGTGCCAGTATCCAGAAGGGTCCTGACACTCCATGCAGCGACCATAAGAGGTTGTATAGTTTGTTTTTGTGTTAATCTGTGATTTTAAATGTGTTTTCGACCGCATAAGGATGGCCTCCTTATTGGGTGCAGTTACCCAGTCAGGTTGGTTCTTTAGGCAGGCTATATTTAGGTCACCTTTTCTGACCCCCTCCCATGTGGGGTGAGCAGAGAGGCTCCTCGAAAGGGCTGCTCAGTCACACAGGCAGGACCGGATTGCACTGATGCCTAGATCCCAGTGCCGCCCATGTGTAGAGTTGTGACTAGAGACTCCCGGCAGTCTTCTCTGCCACTCGTCTGTCGCCATAGGACTTTTGGGGATATAAGGGTTATGATGAGGATGAGGAGTATGATGAGATGGATGATTGTTGTGCGTGAGTTGATTTATGTGGTGAGGCAGAACTGCAGGCTACAACCACACATCTTGGCTCTCCCTTTTCCTGATCCAGTGATGCAGTGTTGCAACGACTGGGGAGAAAGGAGAGTTGCAATGGACTACCGATAGTTCAGTTTGTTGGGTTTCGCCTTAGTAGCCTGTCCATTCTGCATTGCTTTCGTCCGCCGGTGTATTCGTTGGGTTCCCATGGTGGTCACCACTTCTGCCTATACCGCCGTTGGAGTCTTGCTGGATCTCTGTAAGCCTGTCTGCCTGATGCTGGGCTCCACCACAGATGTTTTGTTCGGGCGTAGCCTTATACCTGCCAAGGTTAATCTGCAAGGCAGCGGGGTAGTGGTTGGTAGGCGCCAGGGCCTATGCACCGTCCCTCTGGGGCCCACTGTTTCTCCGAAATCCCCTGCTGGTCTAGCCTAGGCCCTCAGTTACCGTGTGTTGCCACGAGGAGGCACAGTAGGAGTCTTGATGGTAAAGAGACTGGCAGGGGAAGACTTATGCAAGTTGCCTCCTTGTTCTCCACTAGGGCTAGCCAGCGGCGGTAGCTGAAAGCGAGGGGAAGCAATCAGTGCTTGCACCTTATCAGTAAGATAATGCTGCCACACTAAACGCGTTGGACCACCTTTTGTGCGTGCGCTCACTCACAGCAACTACATTTAACAACACACACCTCTGTTATCATTACCAAGCATTGTTACCGACACCCACCTTTGTTATCATCACCAAACTCTGTTACTAACACCCATCACTCTTAATATCAACAACTACAGTTAAAAACGCCCACTAATATTATCATCACCAAACATCGTTAACGACACCCACCACTGTATCCATCACCAAACACAGTTACGATTGAGCACCACTGTTACCATCACTAACTACAATTAACAACACCCACAAATGTTACCATCACAGTTAACAACACCCACCACAGTCATCAATTAAAAAATAGAAATCATCATTGCTAGCATCGCTCACACTGCTACCAACACACACCACTTCTATTGAATTGAAATGAAACAGTTTATTTAGCCAGAAAAACACAGATACAGAGTGGATAATAATAACAATAGTAACTTGGCTGAGCCAGTTGAGAACCTGAGCTCTCTTTTAGGCACCTGAAATTATATACTGTACATTTATCTCAAGGAAGTATTATGTAACATTTAGTATCATCTGGAATAGTACAATAGCATGGTAGTGATAAGAACATCTCATAATGTTACGACGGTTATCACTTCAATATTTATTAATTTTATTTATCTATTATTATATTTTTTTTAGTTTATTTATATTTATTTATTTATATATATACATAAATTACAGTGGAATTGAAAAACATAAGTATAATGGGGGAACAGTACAACGTGGGTTGTACAGTATTAAGGTTGAACAAGAGGACAGAGCTCACCACTGTTATCAACGCCCACTGCTATTATGAATACACACACTGTTATCAACTCTCACCACTGTTAACAACTCCCATCACTGTTATTAACTCCCACCACAGTTAACAACATCCACTACTGATGATGTTCACACTCACCACCGTTATCAACGCACATCACTGTGTTCAACACTCATCAATGTCTTCAGCGACCACCAGTCTTATCAACACTAGCCACTTTTATCAACGTCACCACTGTCATCAGCACCCAACACTTCTGTTATTAACATCCTTCATTGTTATCAACGCCCACCAATGTTATCAACACACATCACTGTTATCAACACTATTCACTGTTATCAACACTCACCACTGTTATCAAGGCCAACTACTATTATGAACACCTACCACTCTTGTTCGCAACAATGTTATCAACACTGTTATCAACACCCATCAATGCTGTTACTATCACTTACTACTGTTACTTACAATCACCACTGTTACAAACACTCATTACTGTTAATAACCCTTGCCACAGTAACTAACACTTTCCACTGTCACTAACACTCACCAACACTCATCACAAATACTAACACTTTCCACTGCAAACTTACTACTGTTACTAACACTCACCACTATTACCAACACTTACCACATATACGTACACTCATCACTGTTACTCACCGCTGTTACTCACCGTGGTTAATAATACCCACCACCATTAACACCACACACCACCATTGTTAACACTCACCAATGTTACTAAAGCCCACCAATGTTATTAACATTCACGATTCTTACTAACATGCACAACTGATACTAATACTCACTACTGTTACTAACCCTCACCACTGATACTAACACCCCCAACTGTTACTAACACTTATCACGACTACTGACACTCACCTCTGCTACTTAAACTTACCGCTGATACGAACAATCACCACCGTTATTAACATTTATCACTGTTACTAACATTCACTACTGTAACTGAAGGTTCCAAGTGTTCCCTGAAGAAGGCAGTGATGGGTAGGGAAACACCGGGTAACACTGAAGTCCATTTATTAACGAATAGGAGAAATACAAGTAGTGACTAGCGAGTGCCATTCACGACCCACGGAATCAGACTGAGACTGCCTTGTCATATGGCAGCCTCGGGGCAATGATGCCACATAACACGTGCAGTGTTGCCACGTGATTACATATATAAATGCTATTCGGCACAGTAGCTTAGATACATAACCTACAGTAACTAATACGCATCAGTGTTACTAGTATTTCCACTGATATTAACGCTTACCACTGTTACCGACACTTACCATAGTTATTAACTCCTTTCATTGTCACTAATACTCATCAACACTCATCCATGTTACTCGCACACACTAATGTTACTAACACTCACCACTATTACAAATACCCACCAAAGCTCATTAACATGCACCACTGTTACTTACACTCACCTCTGTTACTAACACTCACCTCTGTTACTAACACTCATCTCTACTAGTAACCCTAACCCCTATTATTTAACACGCACCGAATTTACTAACACGCACCACTGTTAGTAACACTCACCATTGTTACTTACAATCACTACTTTTACTAACACCTATCAATGTTCCTAACATTCACCAACATTTACCACTGTTACTAACACCCACCAAAGTTACTAACACTCACCACTGTTACTAACTCTCATCCCTGTTACTAACACTCACCACTGTTACTAACACTCACCTCTGTTACTAACATTCATCCCTATTACTAACATTCACCTCTGTTACAAACACTCACCACTGTTACTAAGCTCTGTTACTAACCATCATCCCTATTACTAACACTTACCACAGCTACTAACACACAACATTGTTACTAACACTTACCATTTACCACTGTTACTAACACCCACCACCGTTACAAACACTTAACTATGTTACTAACACTCACCAATGTTTTTAACACTCACCACTGTTACTAAGACTTTCCACTATTACTAATACTCACCACTGATACTAACACTTATCAATGTTATTGGTGCTCACCACTACTACTAACCCTAACCACTGTTGTTACTAGCACTCATCTTTTTTTTTTTTACACGGTGTATAGCTCAACCGGGCACTGGTCATCGTCCCACAACTGGCGAAAAAAATAGCAAAAAGAAATTAAAAGTTAGAAGAGAAAAAGACTTTTAATCTACATCACGAAGGTGCCGGAAAACGAGCTTTTTGAAGCCAGACAGATTGTAAGAGTATGGAAACACAAAAGAAGACAGAGCATTCCACAGTTTGGCTGCGTGAGGAAAGAAGGATGGTCTATAGCGGGTTATTCTAGTCTGACCACCGCGGGCAAGACGAGTGTAAGGAGTACTCTGCCTTGCCGGCGGTACACAGGAAGCCAAATCCACCGAACGTTGCCCGATAAAGTACCTGTAAATAGGAGAGAGTGAAGCAACATTGGGGCGAAGAGAAAGGGAAGAGAGATATTCGACTAAAGAAAAAGAGTTAATAAGACGAAATGCCTTTGATTCAACCCTATCTAACAGTTGGATTGAAGAAGAGCCACCCTAGACATGAGAGCAGTTCTCCGATTTGGTACAAATGAATCTCTTACAAACTTAAAGCAACTGCACAGGAGATAAGTAGCTACGGCATCTGTACAGCATTCCCAGCTTTCACCACTGTAAAGCTGTTACTAAAACTTTCCTCTGTTACTAACACTCATCATTGATATTATCACACCGCTATTACTACCACTTTCTACTGTAACGAATACTCACCTTGTTACTAACTCTCCACGGCTACTAACACTCACCACTGTTACTTATACTTCCCTCAAGTACTGACCTTCACCACTGTTACTAATACTTACCTCTAGTACTGACCTTCACCATTGTGACTTACATTTACTAATGTTATTAACACTTACCTCTAGTACTGACCTTCACCATTGTGACTTACATTTACTAACGTTATTAACACTCACCTCTAATACTGACCTTCACCATTGTGACTTACATTTACTAATGTTATTAACACTCACCTCTAGTACTAACCTTCACCATTATTACTTACACTTACCTCTAGTACTAACACTTACCTCTAGTACTAACACTCACCACTGTTACTAACAGTCGCCACTGTTACTAACACTTACCCCTATTGCTAATACTCACAATTGTTATTATTTCTCACAACTGTTACTAACACTTACTACTGTTACTAATACTCCCCACTGTAACTAACTCTTACCTCTGTTATTAATACTCACTCTTATTATTATTATTCACCACTGATACTAACACTTACCCCTTTTTGCTAATACTCACTATTGTTATTATTACTCACCACTGTTACTAACACTCACCTCTGTTACTAATACTCACCATCGTTATTATTATTAACCACTGTTACTAACACTTACCTCTAGTACTAACACTCACCGCTGTTACTAACAGTCGCCACTGTTACTAACACTCACCTCTGTTACTAATACTCACCATCGTTATTATTATTAACCACTGTTACTAACACTTACCACTGTTACTAACACTCCCCACTGTTACTAACCCTTACCACTGTTATTATACCCACCACTGTTACTAACCCTTACCACTGTTATTATACCCACCACTGTTACTAACACTTACCTCTGTTACTAATACTCCCCACTGTTACTAACCCTTACCACTGTTATTATACCCACCACTGTTACTAACACTCACCTCTGTTACTAATACTCACCATCGTTATTATTATTAACCACTGTTACTAACCCTTACCACTGTTACTAATACTCCCCACTGTTACTAACACTTACCACTGTTACTAATACTCCCCACTGTTACTAACACTTACCACTGTTACTAATACTCTCCACTGTTACTAACACTTACCACTGTTATTATACTCCCCACTGTTACTAACACTTACCACTGTTATTATACTCCCCACTGTTACTAACCCTTACCACTGTTATTATACCCACCACTGTTACTAACCCTTACCACTGTTATTATACCCACCACTGTTACTAACACTCACCTCTATTACTAATACTCACCATTGTTATTATTATTAACCACTGTTACTAACACTTACCACTGTTACTAATACTCTCCACTGTTACTAACACTTACCACTGTTATTATACTCCCCACTGTTACTAACCCTTACCACTGTTATTATACCCACCACTGTTACTAATACTCACAACATATTTTTTCTTTTTTGTACGGGGTATAGCCCACCCGTTCACAGGTCATCGACCCACAACGGGGCCTGGAAGGCGAAAAAGTAAGAATAAAAACAAATTAAAAAGTAGAAGAGAAATATACTATATCAATCTACACTGAGGCAGATTGTAAGACTATGGAAACACAAAAGAAGGCAGAGCATTCCACAGTTTGGCTGTGTGAGGTAAGAAGTTTGTACTATAACGGTTTATTCTAGTGTGACTGATATCCACACAAAAAAGGTGGGCAAAGCGGGCGAGAAGAGTGTTACGAGCCAACGGTCTTGCCGGCGTTGCACAGGATGTAAAATCCATCGAACATTGCCCGTTAAAAGTACATGTAAAAGAGAGAAAGAGTGAAGCAACATTGCCGCAAAGAAAACGGGAAGAGAGAATTTCGACTAATGGAGGCGAGTTAATAAGACGAAATGCCTTTGATTTCACCTTATCTAACAGTTGGACAGAAGAAGAGCCACCCTATATATGAGAGCAGTACTCTTACTTAGGACGAATGAATCCCTTATTAAGCTGAAGCAACTGCTCAGGAAAGAAATAGCTACGGCATCTCTACAGCATTCCCAGCTTTCACCACTGTGAAAGCTGTTATTAACACTTAACTTTGTTACTAACATTCACCATTCTTATTACCACTCCATACTTACCACTGTAATTATTACTCACCCTGTTACTAACTCTCCAAGGCTGCTAACACTCACCACTGTTATTTATACCCACCACTGTCATATATACTCACCACTGTTACTAACACTTACTACAGTTACTAACACTCCACTGTTACTAACATCCACCTTTGTTACTCACACTTACCGTTGTAACACTCGCTACTTTTAAAACTCACCACTGTTACTAATATCCAGCACTGTTCCTAACACTAACCACTGGTACTATTACTTGTCACTGTTACCAGCACTCACCAATGTTACCAACATTCACCACAGCTACCAGCTCCTACCTCCTTAAACTCCTTATAAGTTACATGAGGGACTGATTCTCTTAGCTCTATAATATTTGATTTTTTACATCTTGTCTTTGTTCATTTTTAAAGGTATACATACAACTTCATAAATTTACGGCAAGTTTAAACTTATCTTTCCGAGTATGTATTTGCTTTGATGATTTATTTGCTAATGAAGAAATGTGTGTTTACTGGGTTTTTTAATGAATGAATTTGCCTTCTGTGTGTTCTTATTACTTAATATTTGTTATGTGAGCGAATGTGTGACTTATGCGTTGCTCTACCTAAAATTTTATAATATCACCATGAAGACGGGTGGGTGTTTTCAGGCCTTAACTTTCCTTATTAGTAAGGCGACGAATGTAAACTACTTTTTACAGTTATTACATCAAACAGTGTATAGCTACCATGCCAACTCTCTTTACTGTCTATTGTTAGTATTGGTAACAATAATGTGCAAATGCATGTTAATTTATAACAATAAACAATGTTGGGAGTAATTATATATCTACGATTCAACTAATAAAAAAAATGTTTACGTCAACAGTGAGGTGTCCAGCAGGATGGACCTACTGGGACAACCACTGCTACTACTATTCAGATAAGCAAACCACCTGGGACTTAGCACACTCAGCTTGTAACGAAAACTTCGGCAGTGAACTTGTTTCTGTAATAAGTAAAGATGAAGATGATTACTTACAACGTAAGTACAATTATCTTTCTATAACATGAGTATTCTTCTGGTGAAAAATATTTGATATTTTCATCAATCATTACGATATTGTATGCCTATTTGATGGAATCGCAAATACGGCTCAGTAACTCGAGTACTACGTGTCCCCAGCCACTCCCCAGCCCATCTTCTGTATTACATTTCTGACACCCCGTCCACCTCCTGTATTACAAACACAACTACTCCCGAGCCAGTTCCTGTATCATACCACTCCAGTCACCTCTTACATCACACTCCTACAGCTACCTCCAGTATCACATTCCCCCAACAAACTCCTGTACCACACCCAGCTACTCCCCAGCCACCTTTTGTATCAAACCCCCTACTCACCAGCCAGCCTCTGTACAGTATAAGGGCTCGTTTACACGATCAGTTACCACGTATAGTGGTCGCGCACGCCTCGGATCAGTGGCGAAGCATGGGGTCGGAGCAGGGTACTGACTACTGTTTAGTGGACAGTGTGTTTACACGGAACTGCCACACCTTCGTTACTGGTCAGTGTGTGGTAGACTGCTGGGTAAGAGGCAACAGATGGCCTTGCTAAGCCTGGCTGTAACAAGGCACACCTGACTACGGTGTTCCTCGAAAACTTTTACATCTAAGGACTCAAATTAGCCGCAAACAGAGAGAAGCTCGGGAAGCAACTCCCCGTCCACCTGGTACGATGTCCTCCGCAAACTTCCTGACCTCCCTTATGTCTATGGGAAAGGGTCGCGGAAAAGGGACGTGATTGCTGCCCGTATCATCATTGGGTAAGACTTTGCTTGGGAGATTGGTATCCCCGCATCCCCTGAGCAGTGCTCTTGTGCATTATGCAGAAGACCCGACAGCCGCACCCTTATCTACTACCTCCTAAGACGTCCCCACGTACAACGCTTCCGTGACGCCTGCGGGACCACCACTCCACGACCCCCTGAAGAAGACACGATGATCCTCCCCATACTGGCCAGATATTATGTAAAAAATATTGATGATTTGCTAAAGGAATACCCTTCATTCCTTAGGCCTTAGTAAGCACCTTTATAATATTTATACATACTTGTGACACTTGTCAGATGCTTCTGGTGTTATTGTACAGGGGTACCTAGTGACAACACTAGGACCCCGCTTCCTCTATCAAGGAATAAATATTGAAATTGAAATTGAATTGAACGGACTGTGTGGGTGAAAAATTGGTTGAGGAATAAATCGTGGTACTTATAACCAAATCTTTGCTGAAATGCAGCGTGAGGACACACAGGACGTGCAACGATACATTTGCATGACCCCTGAAATGAACAACACACTCTTGGATAAAGTTCGTCCACATATTTCCAGGACGGATACAAATATGAGGGACTCTATAAGTGGCAGGGACCCACGAAGGTGTCCACGCAACTATTAGGGCTCGTTTACACGATCAGTTACCACGTATTGCGGTCGAGCACGCTTCGGGTCAGTGGCGAAGCTTGTGGTAGGAGCAGGGTACTGACCACTGTTTAGTGGACTGTGTGTTTGCACGGAACTGCCACACCTTCGTCTGCACTAGCCTCAGACTTCGGCTGCGACTGCGGCTATCATTTTCATGCTCCTATCTGTATTGACTGTGTAATGTGTTTATTTTCTTCTTGACAATATCAAGTGTGCACATAGGATTTACATTTTTCACATAATTATACAGTTCCCCATAAGATTTACATTTTTCGTTTCTATTTCTGTATCCATCACTTCTGACTTGCCATAGACATGGCCGGTCCCTAAACAGTTCAATAAGTTGTAACGTTAACGTCTTTGTCCACTCAAATGGTGGCCTTGACTTCTGAGGGTCACTTGTGGGAGGTGTAGGGGACGGCACAACGTCCATCGTTGCTTTTAACATGCACGTCTGTGTGGTATGGCAGGGACACACGTAGGTGGCCACGCAACTATTAGGCTCCCACACGTAACTGCCCGGGAATGGTTGGTGGTTCAATGTTGCAGTATACACGATCACTGCCCGAGCACGGCTTCGTTTCCATGATTCGAAAACATGTTCTGAGACTGATCGTGTAAACTAGTTCTTACACTCCGTACTCCCCAGTCGCTTAATGAAACACAACCTCTACTCCCCAGCCACCTCCTGTATCAAACACCCCCAGCCACCTCCTACATCACACACCCCACAGCCACATCCTCTATCACACACCCCCAGCCACCTCCTACATCACACACCTCCCAGCCACCTCCTACATCACACACCCCACAGCCACCTCCTCTATCGCACACCCCCAGCCACCTCCTACATCACACACCCCACAGCCACCTCCTACATCACACACCCCACAGCCACCTCCTACATCACACATCCCCAGCCACCACCTACATCACACACCCCCAACCACATCCTGTTTCACACACCCCCAGCCACCTACTATAACACACTACCCCCAGCCACCTCCTGTATCACACACCCCCAGCCACCTCCTGTATCACACACCCCCAGCCACCTCCTACATCACACACCCCCAGCCACCTCCTGTATCACACACCCCCAGCTACCTCTTACATCACACACCCCCGGCTCCCGGACAGATGGCCGAAGGACATTTGGCCGACGGACGTTTCACCGACGGACATTTGACCGAACGGACATCTGGCCGAACGGACAAATGGCCGAAAGGACATTTTGCCGAATGGATATATGGACTTTTTATTTATTTTTTCTTTCTTCTTTGCAATGTACTTTTTTGCACATATACTAAAGGATAAAAGATATTTACTGTAATGTAATTGCTTCTTTGCAATGTATTTGCTTTATAAAACAAGGGATAAAAAGATAACATAATTTCAATGTGATACATTTGCATGATATACAATTTTTTTTTGCACATTTACTGAAGGATAAAATATATTGATAGTAATGTAAATGTTTTATAAAAATTGCTGTTAAAACGAAATGTTCATAAATATTTAAAGATTGTGGGCAATTGCTCTCAAGAAGTCGATTCTAGGATACTCCTCATATTTCTCAATGATAGACTTCAGTCTTGTGTTAAATATCTAGTACTTCTTCTTGGGTTTCCTTAATACCATTCCTGCTGCTGCCTGCTCAATTGTCAACTCCCAGTCCGACTGCTCTTTTCTTAGTTTTGAAACGAGACGGCAAACCGTGGGGTGGGTGATTGCCATTCTCTGCTCAAACCCTCTGTGCTATTCTTCAATAGAGTTTGTTGTCCGTGGAAGGCCTTGTGTGTTCCTCTCCAATATGTTCCACAGCCTGAGTTCGAATGCTGGTTTTCGTCGTCTTCCACGCTGTACAGCACCAAACCATGTCGCTTCAAAGTAGCCAGGAAACTCAGATAGTTCATAAGTTTCATCATCTAGTGCTGAGACAAATTCATTGAAGCTTTCAGCAACGTCACTGACTGGCACAAATGCTAAAGCTTGAACGGACTTGACGATGAGTGCATTTCTTGGGTCATTATACCAAGTCTGTAGTCCTAAGCCCTGTGTTTGTCTCCACAAGCACTGCCCGAAATGGAAAAAAAAACATCCAAAAATATTTGTGTTTGGGAAACATGTTGTTATGCTATTAAGAGCCGCTCTTTCATAGTCAATGGTGACTGAAACAGGATTGAGATCTGGTCTCACTTGCTTGAGGGTGCTAAAAATCAAGTCATAAGTTGCTTGGTGTTTGTTCCTTGCGATGCAGTATACCATTTGTATGGCTCTCATCCAGCATAACATGCACTGTATATAACTGAAAGCCTACTGGCGCACAATCAAATGTCCCATCACACAGCCAGTGGTCTTTGAAAGCAAGAAGCTGAAAGTTTCGAGGTGTTGACAGAATTAGCAGGTTGTCACTTTCATGGATGACAAAGTCTTCTCCTCTAATTGATTTCCGTAAGTCGTTAGTTAAAAAGTCCCCGTCTGGTGCCATGCGTTGTCTGCGCACCATTCTTGCCAGAGTTTCTTTCTTAGGAAGAGCACCTGCAGCATCAAGTGGGTACTCACTGGTGCAGTTTTGTATAATAGACGATGTCACTTCCTCCGACTGTCTGGCTCTTTCTTTAATTTTCTTTACTGTCTTCAAGGACAGGTTACGTCCGGTATCAGGCGGGGGTGAGTGATTACTTGCTTCTCCTTGAATAACGTCTTCTTCTGTTTTTAGTCGTCCCCAACAACTTCCTTTGCGTTCACATCGCCAATATATTACATTGTCTTTCCGTTTATCAACGATGTAGGCGTATCCGTCAAGCAAAAGCCTTCTTCCTCCTCTTGTCGTTGGTATGAATTCCATGGTCTTTAAAGAAACAAATATAAAATAAAGTAATAATAATAATAATAATAATAATAATAATAATAATAATAATAATAATAATAATAATAATAATACAAACAATAAAAATATCAGCTTACCTTTAAAACCTCTGAAGACCGACTGCATCCAAGTCCAGGCAAGCAGGGATAACGTTTGGTTGGTGTGGGGCGGGGCTAAAAACTTCACCTGACTTAACATGACTAGTTACGTCGCCCCTTCTTTTGTGTTTGTGGTGGTGTTAGTGTGTGGATTAGCGGATGTCATGTTTTTGACCTGACCTCATGTTTTTGTAAGGTCACCCTGTGTACATAAACCTCTCTCAGTCTTTGTAATTCACTAGATAAATTGAATAATGCTGATTGTTTCCGAATAAGGCTGATTATTTCCGACGTCTACCAGATATTAAGCACAAGACTGAAGCAATTTTTATGAAGTAATTACATTACAATTAATATCTTTTATCCTTTAGTATATGTGCAAAAAATACATTGCAAAGAAGAAAGAAAAAAAATTAAAAAGTACATATGTCCATTCGGCCAAATGTCCTTTCGGCCATTTGTCCATTCGGTCTATTACACTGGGGAACACACTTTCGGTTGCATGAGTTCTGAAACTTGATTCTGGTAGATTTGAGGTCACAGATTCTGAAAATGGCATTCGTTTGTGCAGATCAGGTCTAGATTCAGCAATCAGGCCTGTGCCCCATTCAGATGATGTTCCAAAACCAATCTTCACTCAACTTACTTCCGTTGAATCTGACAGTGAACATAAGAACATAAGAACATAAGAAAGTGGGATACTGCAGGAGGCCGACTGGCCCATACAGGGCAGATCCCTTTCACACCCATCCCAGCACTTCCATGTGCCTATCCAACTTCGTCTTGAAGCTCCCTAGCGTCCCCGATCCTACTATAGCACTCGGTAGCCTATTCCACATATCCACAACTCTATTACCAAACCAGTGCTTGCCTATATCCTTTCTGAATCGGAATTTATCTAATTTAAAGCCATTTGTTCTAGTTATTTCGTTATTACTGAGCTTCAGAACATCTTCCATTTTACCCTTGTTAATCCCACTTACCCACTTGTACACCTCTCTAATGAATGTAAGCCTAAGCTTTTCAGTCTTTCTTCATATGGAAGGTTTCTAATATTATGGATAATTTTTGTCATTCTTCTTTGTATTCTCTCCAAAGAATCTATGTCCATTCTATAATAAGGACACCAGAACTGAACCGCATAATCCATGTGTGGCCTCACTAATGCTAGGTAAAGTTTCAAGATAACGTCAGCAGTTCTGTTACTCACAGACCTAGATATGAACCCAAGAATCCTGTTTGCCTTGTTGCGAACGCTAATACATTGTTTTCTAGGTTTCAAGTCGTTGCTAACAAATACACCTAGATCTTTTTCACAAACTGAGTTTTCTATTTCCGTGTTACCTAATTTATACTTAACGTTTGTATTCGTCTTCCCTATGTGTAGTACCTTGCATTTATCAGTATTAAAATTCATTTGCCAGTCTACTGACCACTCATGTAAGGTATCTAGATCTCTTTGAAGGTGTTCAAAGTCACTGTCTGAATTTATCACTCTCCCCATTTTGGTATCATCTGCAAATTTACTAATCCTACTAGTTATGCCTAAATCAAGATCATTAATGAATATAACAAACAGCAGAGGGCCTAATACAGATCCCTGGGGAACTCCGCTTTTGACCGCACCCCAGTCTGACTTTAATCCATTTATGCTGACTCTTTGTTTCCTACCAGTTAACCATGACCTAATCCATTTTAATAATGATCCACCTATTCCATGTGCTTCTTACCTTCCTTATCAATCTCTCATGAGGGAGTCTATCGAATGCTTTACTGAAATCTAAATAAATTATATCATATGACTTATCATTATCTACCGCTTCATATACTTCTGAGAAAAAGCTAAGCAAATTTGTGAGACAAGAACGTCCCTGGGTGAACCCGTGCTGAGAAGAATGAATTAAGTTGAATGTTTCAAGGTGGCTTCTGATTTTTGTAGCAATAATTGACTCTAGCAACTTGCCTATGATTGACGTGAGTCTAATGGGACGGTAATTTGATGCAATTGATTTATCACCCTTTTTGAAAATCGGAACTACATTTGCAAGTTTCCAAGCTTCTGGCACCAGGCCCGATTCTAATGACTTATTAAATAAAACTGCTTATGGATTACTCAACTCATCTCTACATTCTTTTAATATTCTAGCATATACCTCGTCTGGACCAGGCGATTTATGAGGCTTCAGTTTGTTAATTACTTTAAGCACATCGTTACTAGTAATATTGATATTCATCAACATATTTTCTATACTGTCGTTATATACCTTATGAACTTCTGGAAACTGTGCTAGGTTTTCATTTGTGAATACGGAGCGAAAATGACTATTTAACGTACTACACATTTCTAACTCATCATCAGTCATTTCTCCTGTCGTAGTTTTAAGGGGACCTATTGTATCTCTAACCTTTGATTTATACAGTTGATAAAAAGCTTTGGGGTTATTTTTCGATTCGTTTGCTACCTTGATTTCATAATTTCTCTTTGCTTTCCTAATTTCTGTTTTTACCTGTCTTGTTAGGTTCTGATAGTAACCAAGTAAGTGATTTTCGCCTTTCTTAACTTTTCTATATACTCCCTTCTTTTTCCCTAGAAGATCTAAGAGTCTATTATTCATCCATTTTGGTTGGTTCCGTATCGATCTGAATTTTCTTTTAGGGATGTGTTTATTTTGAGCATTATTGATTGTCGCAATAAATTGTTCATAAGTAGCTGCTAAATTAAATTCGGGGTTATCCCGCCCTAAGTTGACAGTTTCCGGAGGTGTGGGGGGGATTAATCTTTTGACCATAGGGTCATCCCTTAGGTCTCTCCTTAAGCTACCGTAATTAGCCTTCCTAAAATCCGGGATCAAGGCCGAATTTTCCTTCTTCCTGCCATCCCATATTATGTTAAAATATATGGCTTTATGATCACTGTTTCCTAGTTCGTCTCCAATCCCAACATCTTTTACTAGATTTTCATTATTACTGAGAACTAAATCGAGGATATTATTTCCTCTAGTGGGCGAATTTATGAATTGATATAAAAAACTATCTTGTACTAATTCTAGAAAATCTTCAGATTCATTATCGCTAAGTTGAATTTTCCAATCTATGCCTGAAAAGTTGAAATCGCCTTGAATACATACATTGTTTCTATCAGATGCCTTCTTTATTTCCTCCCATAGCAATTTACCATCGTTCCTACTCAAATTAGGCGGTCTATATATAACCGCTGAGGTCACAGAGGAGTCAACTAACAGAAATAGTGACTCATATTTTGCAGGCATATCAACAGAACCGCAAACATTTAGCCAAGCAGAACTCAATGACTTAGTTCGAGTTCTGGGTCTGTCTAAAAAGCTGTCAGAATTGTTGGCTTCACGGTTAAAAGATAAAAACTTGCTGAAAATAGACACAAAGGTAACATTCTTTCGCAACAGAGAAAAGAACCTCTTACAGTTCTTTGATTCTAAATTTGACTTCGTCTACTGTTGTGATATTTCTGGATTAGTCACCGCGATGGGAGCTCCAGGTTATGATCCGAAAGAGTGGCGCCTCTTTATAGATAGCTCTAAGCGGAGTCTGAAGTGTGTTTTATTACATATAGGCAACATCTTTGGCGCAATACCCATAGGACACTCAGTACACCTGAAAGAAAAATATGAACACATCAAAACGGTTTTGGAGCTACTCAAATATGAAGAACACAAATGGATCATCTGTGTTGATCTAAAAATGGTCAATTTTTTGCTAGGACAGCAAGGTGGGTATACAAAATTTCCTTGCTTTATCTGCCTCTGGGACAGCAGAGCCAAAGACAGAGACTGGATTCAGAAGGAATGGCCAGTTAGGGAAAGCCTCAATGTTGGGGAAAAGAACATCATTTATGAACCCCTAGTGGAACGTGAAAAAATTGTTTTCCCGCCCCTTCACATCAAGCTGGGCCTTATGAAACAGTTTGTCAAGGCGCTCGATACTGACAGTGACTGTTTTAAGTATCTGTGTGAAGTGTTCCCTGGTTTAACGCTAGAAAAACTCAAAGCAGGTATTTTCGACGGCCCTCAAATTAGGACGCTGATTAAAGACCAAGCCTTCACTCAATCCATGACTGATGTTGAGAGAAATGCATGGGGAGCATTCGTTTCTGTTGTAAGGAACTTTCTTGGAAACAGGAAATCAGAGGACTATAAAAAGCTCGTTGAATCTTTGATGGAAAGTTTCCATGTGTTAGGTTGCAACATGAGCATTAAGATGCATTTCCTGAACAGTCATCTTGAACTGTTTCCGGCAAACTTGGGGGACGTGAGTGATGAGCAAGGTGAACGCTTTCACCAGGATATCAAAGTCATGGAAGACAGGTATCAAGGTCGCTGGGACATTCACATGATGGCGGACTATTGCTGGAGCATTCAGCGAGACTGCACTGAGAGGCGATATTCAAGACAGTCCATTAAACGCAAGTTTGTGCCTGAATAAATCTGGCATAGTTCACAAAAGCAACTGATGAATCCAAAATATGCTTGTCAAGGTAAATAAAAGTAATTAAAAATTAATTCTACGTGTTTGGTAATTCCTCTCTATGTGCTGGTTTAGATTTTTAGCAGTAGTATATGGTAGTCTAACTATATATAGTAGTAAATGGTAGGTAACTCACCGCAACAAAAATAGACCCGATAGAAAAAAACCGGTGCCATATTTGAAATGAATGACCTCAATTTACCCAGAAACAGGTCTCAAAATGTATGCAACTGACAAAAAGTTGAATTATGTTCCCCAGTGTTATCCGTTCGGTCTATTGTCCGTTCGGCCATTTGTCAGTTCGGTCAATTGTCCGTTCGGTCTACTGTCCGTTCCGCTAAATGTCTGCCGGCTCGATGTCCGTTCGGTCAAATGTCCGTCGTTGAAACGTCCTTCGGCCAAATGTCCTTCGACCATTTGTCCGACCACGCAAACCCATAGCCACCTCCTGTATCACACACCCCCACCCACCTAATGTATCACACACATCCCAGCCACCTCCTACATCACACACCCCCAGCCACCTCCTACATCACACACCCCCAATTACCTCCTACATCACACACCAACAGCCACTTCCTATATCACACACCCCCAACCACTTCCTGTATCACACACCCAAAGCCACCTCCTGTATCACACACCCCCAGCCACCTCCTGTGTCAAAAACCCAAACCAACCTCCTACATCATACACCCTAAGCCATCTCCTGTATCACACACCTCCAGCCACCTCGACATCACACACCCCTAGCCAACTCCTACATCACACCCCCCAGCCACCTCCTACATCACCCCACCCCCTAGCCACCTCCTGCATCACACCCACCTAGCTACCTCCTGTATCGCACACCCCTAGCCACCTCCTGTACCACACACCACCAACCACCTCCTGTATCACACACCCCCAGCCACCTCCTGTATCACACACCCCTAGCCACATCCTGTATCACACACCCCTAGCCACCTCCTACATCACCCCACCCCGCAGCCACCTCCTAAATCACACACCCACAGCAACCGCCTATATCGCACACGCCCAGCCACCTCCTGTATCACACACCCTCAGCCACTTCCTGTATGACACATCCCCAGCTACCTCCTACATCACACACCCCCAGCCACCTCCTACACTATACCCCCCCAGCCATCTCCTGTATCACACACCCCCAGCCACCTCCTACGTTACATACCCCGAGCCACATCCTGTATCACACATCCCCCAGCCACCTCCTACATCACACACCTTCAGCCACCTCCTACATAACACACCCTCAACCACCTCCGACATCACACACCCACAGTCACCTCCTACATCACCCCACCCCCAGCCAACTCCTGTAACACACACCCCAAGCCACCTCCTGCATCACACACCCCCAGCCACCTCCTACATCACCTCACCCCCCACCAACCTCCTACATCACTCACCCCCAGCCACCTCCTGTATCACACACACCCCCACTACCACCTGTATCACACACCCCAAACCACCTCCTGTATCACACACCCCAAACCAACTCCTGTGTCACACACTCCCAGACACCGCCTACATCACCCCACCCACCAGCCACCTCCTACATCACACACCCCCAACCACCTCCTGTATTACACACCCCTAGCCACCTCCTACATCTCACACCCCCAGCCACCTCTTCCATCACCCCACCTCCCAGCCACCTCCTACATCATTCACCCCCCAACCTCCAACATCACACACCACCAGCCACCTCCTATATCACACACCCACAGCTACTTCCTGTATCACATACCCAAAGACACCTCCTGTATCACACACCCAAAGCAACCTCCTACATCACACACCGTAAGCCATCTCCTGTATCACACACCTCCAGCCACCTCCTATATCACACACTTCCAGCCACCTCCTATATCACACACCCTAGGCCACCTCCTACATACCACACCCCTAGCCACCTCATACATCACCCCATCCCTCAGCCACCTCCTGCATCACCCCACCCCCCAGCTACCTCCTACATCACACACCCCCAGCCACCTACTGTATCACACACCCCCAGCCACCTCCTGCAACACCCCATCCTCAGCCACCTCATGTATCACACACCCCCAGCCACCTTCTGTATCACACGCCCCTAGCCACCTCCTACATCAACCCACCCCCCAGCCACCTCCTACATCAACCCACCCCCCAACGACCTCCTACATCACACACCCGCAACCACCTCCTGTATCACACACCCCCAGCCACCTCGACATCACACACCCCTAGCCAACTCCTACATCAACCCACCCCCCAGCCACCGCCTGCATCACCCCACCCCCCAGCCACCTACTACATCACACACCCCAACCCAACTTCTACATCACCCCACCCCCCAGCCACCCCCTACATGACCCCATCCCTCAGCCACCTCCTGCATCACCCCATCCCTCAGCCACCTCCTCCATCACCCCACCCCCCAGCTACCTCCTACATCACACACCCCCCAGCCACCTGCTGTATCACACACCCCAAGCCACCTAATGTAACACACACCCCAAGCCACCTCCTTTATCACAAACCCCCAGCCAACTCCTACATCACACACCCCAAGCCACCTCCTGTATCACACAACCCTAGCCACCTCCTGTATCACACAACCCAAGCCACCTACTGTATCACACACCCCAAGCCACCTCCTTTATCACCCACCTCCCAGCCACCTCCTACATAACACACCTCCAACCACCTCCTGCATCACACACCCCCTGCCACCTCGACATTTCACACCCCTAGCCAACTCCTACATCACCCCACCCCCAGCCACCCCCTACATCACCCCATCCCTCAGCCACCTCCTCCATCACCCCACCCCCCAGCTACCTCCTACATCACACACCTCCAGCCACCTCCTACATCACCCCCCCTCCATCGACCTCCTACATAACACACCCCCAACCACCTCCGACATAACACATCCCCAGACACCTTTTACATCACCCCACCCCCAGCCACCTTCTCTATCACACACCCCCAGCCACCTCCTGCATCACACCCCCCCAGCCACCTCCTGCATCACACCCCCCAGCCACCTCCTACATCACTTCCCTCAGCCACCTCCAGTATCACACATCACCCGCCACTTCCTGTATCACACACCCAACCACCTCATGTATCACACGTCCCCAGCCACCTCCTACATCACCCCACCCCGAGCCACCTCCTATATCACACACCCCAAGCCACCTCCTGTATCACACAACCCCAGCCACCTCCTGTATAACACACCCCCAGCCACTTGCTATGTCACACACCCCTAGCCACATCCTGTATCACACACCCCCAGCCACCTCCTACATCACCCCACCCCCCTGCCACCTCCTACATCACACACCCGAAGCCACCTCATGCATCACACACCCCCAGCTACCTTCTGTATCACACACCCCAAGCCAACTCCTACATCACCCCACCCCCCAGCCACCCTGTACATCACCCCATCCCTCAGCCACCTCCTGCATCACCCCACCCCCCAGCCACCTACTACATCACACACCCCAAGCCAACTCCTACATCACCCCAACCGCCAGCCACCCCTTACCTGACCCCATCCCTCAGATATCTCCTGCATCACCCCATCCCTCAGCCACCTCCTGCATCACCCCACCCCCCAGCCAACTCCTACATCACACACCCCAGCCACCTCCTGTATCGCACACCCCAAGCCACCTCCTACATCACCCCACCCCCAGCCACCTCCTACATCACACACCCCCAGCCACCTTCTGTATCACACACCCTTAGCCACTTCCTGCATGATACATCCTCAGCTACCTCCTACGTCACCACACCCCCCAGCCACCTCCTACATTATGCCCCCCCAGCCATCTCCTGTATCACACACCCCCAGCCACCTCCTACATTACAGACCCCCAGCCACATCCTGTATCACACACCCCCAGCCACCTCCTACATCACCTTACCCCCCAGCCACCTCCTACATCACACACCCCCAGCCACCTCCTGTATCACACACACCCCCACCACCTCCTGTATCACACACACCAAACCACCTTCTGTATCACACACACCCCCAACCACCTCCTGTATCACACACCCCAAACCACCTCCTGTATTACACACCCCAAACCAACTCCTGTGTCACACACCCCCAGACACCTCCTACATCACCCCGCCCCCCAGCCACCTCCTATATCACACACTTCCAGCCACCTCCTATATCACACACCCTCGGCTACCTCCTACATACCACACCACTAGCCACCTCATACATCACCCCATCCCTCAGCCACCTCCTGCATCACCCCACCCCCCAGCTACCTCCTACATCACACACCCCCAGCCACCTACTGTATCACACACCCCCAGCCACATCCTGCAACACCCCATCCTCAGCCACCTCCTGCATCACCCCACCCCCCAGCTACCTCCTACATCACACACCCTCAGCCACCTACTGTATCACACACCCCCAAACACCTCCTGCAACACCCCATCCTCAGCTACCTCATGTATCACACACCCCCAGCCACCTACTGTATCATACGCCCCTAGCCACCTCCTACATCAACCCACCCCCCAGCCACCTCCTACATCAACCCACCCCCCAGCCACCTCCTACATCACACACCCGCAGCCACCTCCTGTATCACACACCCCCAGCCACCTCGACATCACATACCCCTAGCCAACTCCTACATCAACCCACCCCCCAGCCACCGCCTGCATCACCCCACCCCCCAGCCACCTACTACATCACACACCCCAACCAAACTTCTACATCACCCCACCCCCCAGCCACCCCCTACATGACCCCATCCCTCAGCCACCTCCTGCATCACCCCATCCCTCAGCCACCTCCTCCATCACCCCACCCCCCAGCTACCTCCTACATCACACACCCCTAGCCACCTGCTGTATCACACACCCCAAGCCACCTCCTGTATCACACACCCCAAGCCACCTCCTTTATCACACACCCCCACCCAACTCCTACATCACACACCCCAAGCCACCTCCTGTATCACACAACCCTAGCCACCTACTGTATCACACACCCCAAGCCACCTCCTGTATCACACACCCCAAGCCACCTCCTATATCACCCACCTCCCAGCCACCTCCTACATAACACACCTCCAACCACCTCCTGCATCACACACCCCCTGCCACCTCGACATATCACACCCCTAGCCAACTCCTATATCACCCCACCCCCAGCCACCCCCTACTTCACCCCATCCCTCAGCCACCTCCTGCATCACCCCACCCCCCAGCTACCTCCTACATCACACACCTCCAGCCACCTCCTACATCACCCACCCTCCATCCACCTCCTACATAAAACACCCCCAACCACCTCCGACATAACACATCCCCAGACACCTTTTACATCACCCCACCCCCAGCCACCTTCTGTATCACACACCCCCAGCAACCTCCTGCATCACACCCCCCTAGCCACCTCCTGCATCACACCCCCCCAGCCACCTCCTACATCACTTCCCCCAGCCACCTCCTACATCACTTCCCCCAGCCACCTCCAGTATCACACATCACCCGCCACTTCCTGTATCACACACCCAACCACCTCATGTATCACACGTCCCCAGCCACCTCCTAGATCACCCCACCCCCAGCCACCTCCTATATCACACACCCCAATCCACCTCCTGTATCACACAACCCCAGCCACCTCCTGTAGAACACACCCCCAGCCACTTGCTATATCACACACCCCTAGCCACATCCTGTATCACACACCACCAGCCACCTCCTACATCACCCCACCCCCCTGCCACCTCCTACATCACACACCCGAAGCCACCTCATGTATCACACACCCCCAGCTACCTTCTGTATCACACACCCCTATCCAACTCCTACATCACCCCACCCCCCAGCCACCCTCTACATCACCCCATCCCTCAGCCACCTCTTCCATCACCCCACCCCCCAGCCACCTACTACATCACACACCCCAAACCAACTCCTACATCACCCCACCCGCCAGCCACCCCCTACCTGAACCCATCCCTCAGACATCTCCTGCATCACCCCATCCCTCAGCCACCTCCTGCATCACCCCACCCCCCAGCCAACTCCTACATCACACACCCCAGCCACCTCCTGTATCGCACACCCCTAGCCACCTCCTACATCACCCCACCCCCCAGCCACCTCCTACATCACACACCCCAGCCACCTCCTGTATCGCACACCCCCAGCCACCTTCTGTATCACACACCCCTAGCCACTTCCTGTATGATACATCCTCAGCTACCTCCTACGTCACCACACCCCCCAGCCACCTCCTACATTATGCCCCCCCAGCCATCTCTTGCATCACACTCCCCCAGCCACCTCCTACATTACAGACCCCCAGCCACCTCCTACATTACAGACCCCCAGCCACATCCTGTATCACACAACCCCAGCCACCTCCTACATCACCCAACCCCCAGCCACCTCCTGTATCACACACCTGCAGCCACCTTCTGTATCACACACCCTTAGCCACCTCCTACGTCACCCCACCCCCCAACCACCTCCTACATCACACACCCCTAGCCACCTCCTGTATCACACACCCCCAGCCACCTCGACATCACACACCCCCTAGCCAACTGCTACATCACCCCACCCCCCAGCTACCCCCTACAACACCCCATCCCTCTGCCACCTCCTGCATCACCCTACCCCCCAGCCACCTCCTACATTACACACCTCCAGCCACCTCCTACATCACTCACCTTCCAGCCACCTCCTACATAACACACCCCCAACAACCTCCGACATAACACACCGCCAGCCACCTCTTACATCACCCCACCCCAAACCACCCCCTACCTGACCCCATCCCTCAGCCATCTCCTGCATCACCCCATCCCTCAGCCACCTCCTGCATCACCCAACCCCCCAGCCAACTCCTACATCACACACCCCAGCCACCTCCTGTATCGCACACCCACAGCCACCTCCTACATCACACCAACCCCCCAGCCACCTCCTACATCACACACCCCAGCCACCTCCTGTATCGCACACCCCCAGCCACCTTCTATATCACACACCCCCAGCCACTTCCTGTATGATACATCCTCAGCTACCTCCTACGTCACCACACCCCCTAGCCACCTCCTACATTACAGACCCCCAGCCACATCCTGTATCACACAACCCCAACCACCTCCTACATCACCCCACCCCCAGCCACCTCCTGTATCACACACCTGCACCCACCTTCTGTATCACACACCCCTAGCCACCTCCTACGTCACCCCACCCCCAACAACCTCCTACATCACACACCCCTAGCCACCTCCTGTATCACACACCCCCAGCCACCTCGACATCACACACCCCTAGCCAACTGCTACATCACCCCACCCCCCAGCTACCCCCTACATCACCCCATCCTTCTGCGACCTCCTGCATCACCCTACCCCCCAGCCACCTCCTACATCACACACCTTCAGCCACCTCCTACATCATTCACCCTCCAGCCACCTCCTACATAACACACCCCCAACAACCTCCGACATAACACACCCCCAGCCACCTCTTACATCACCCCACCCCCAACCACCTTCTGTATCACACACCCCCAGACACCTCCTGTATCACACACCCCCAGCCACCTCCTGCATCACACCCCCCCCCCCCCCAGCCACCTCCTACATCACATCATCCAGCCACCTCCAGTATCACACATCACCCGCCACTTCCTGTATCACACACCCCCGCCACCACCTGTATCACACACCCGGAGCTACCTCCTACATCGCACACCCCCCAGGCACCTCCTCTATCACACACCCCCAACCACCTCCTGTATCACAAACCCCTAGCTACCTCCTACATCACACACCCAACCACCTCCTGTATCACTCGTCCCCAGCCACCTCCTACATCACCCTACCCCCAGCCACCTCCTGTATCACACACCCCCAGCCACCTACTACATCACACACCCCTAGCCACCTCCTACATCAACCCACCCCCCAGCCACCTCCTACATCAACCCACCCCCCAGCCACCTCCTACATCACACACCCGCAGCCACCTCCTGTATCACACACCCCTAGCCACCTCGACATCACACACCCATAGCCAACTCCTACATCAACCCACCACCCAGCCACCGCCTGCATCACCCCACCCCCCAGCCACCTACTACATCACACACCCCAAGCCAACTTCTACATCACCCCACCCCCCAGCCACCCCCTACATGACCCCATCCCTCAGCCACCTCCTGCATCACCCCATCCCTCAGCCACCTCCTCCATCACCCCACCCCACAGTTACCTCCTACATCACACACCCCTAGCTACCTACTGTATCACACACCCCAAGCCACCTCCTGTATCACACACCCCAAGCCATCTCCTTTATCACACACCCCCAGCCAACTCCTACATCACACACCCCAAGCCACCTCCTGTATCACACAACCCTAGCCACCTCCTACATCACACACCTCCAGCCACCTCCTACATCACCCACCTCCCAGCCACCTCCTACATAACACACCTCCAACCACCACCTGCATCACACACCCCCTGCCACCTCGACATATCACACCCCTAGCCAACTCCTACATCTCCCCACCCCCAGCCACCCCCTACATCACCCCATCCCTCAGCCACCTCCTGCATCACCCCACCCCCCAGCCACCTCCTACATCACCCACCCTCCAGCCACCTCCTACATAACACACCCCCAACCACATCCGACATAACACATCCCCAGACACCTTTTACATCACCCCACCCCCAGCCACCTTCTGTATCACACACCCCAAGACACCTCCTGTATCACACACCCTCAGCCACCTCCTGCATCACACCCCCAAGCCACCTCCTACATCACATCCCCCAGCCACCTCTAGTATCACACATCACCCGCCACTTCCTGTATCACACGTCCCCAGCCACCTCCTACATCACCCCACCCCCAGCCACCTCCTATATCACACACCCACAGCCACCTCCTGTATCACACACCCCAAGCCACCTCCTGTATCACACAACCCCAGCCACCTCCTATATCACACACCCACAGCCACCTTCTATATCACACACCCCCAGCCACCTCCTACATCACCCCACCCCCCTGCCACCTCCTACATCACACAACCGAAGCCACCTCATGTGTCACACACCCCAGTCACCTCCTGTATCTCACACCCCCAGCCACCTTCTATATCACACACCCCCAGCCACTTCCTGTATGATACATCCTCAGCTACCTCCTACGTCACCACAACCCCCAGCCACCTCCTACATTATGCCCCCCCAGCCATCTCCTGTATCACACACCCCCAGCCACCTCCTACAATACAGACCCCCAGCCACATCCTGTATCACACAACCCCAGCCACCTCCTACATCACCCTACCCCTAGCCACCTCCTGTATCACACACCTGCAGCCACCTTCTGTATCACACACCTCTAGCCACCTCCTACGTCACCCCAGCCCCCAACCACCTCCTACATCACACACCCCTAGCCACCTCCTGTATCACACACCCCTAGCCTCCTCGACATCACACACCCCTAGCCAACTGCTACATCACCCCACCCCCCAGCCACCCCCTACATCACCCCATCCCTCTGCCACCTCCTGCATCACCCTACCCCCCAGCCACCTCCTACATCACACACCTCCAGCCACCTCCTACATAACACACCCCCAACACCCTCCGACATAACACACCCCCCAGCCACCTCTTACATCACCCCACCCCCAACCACCTCCTGTATCACACACCCCCAGACACCTCCTGTATCACACACCCCCAGCCACCTCCTGCATCACACCCCCCCCCCAGCCACCTCCTACATCACATCATCCAGCCACCTCCAGTTTCACACATAACCCGCCACTTCCTGGATCACACTCCCCCGCCACCTCCTGTATCACACACCCGGAGCTACCTCCTACATCACACACCCAACCACCTCCTGTATCACACGTCCCCAGCCACCTCCTACATCACCCCCCAGCCACCTCCTGTATCACACACCCCCAGACACCTCCTACATCATACACCCCCAGCCACCTCCTACATCACACACCCCTAGCTACCTCCTGTATCACACACCCCTAGACACCTCCTGTATCACACACCCCCAGCCACCTCCAGTATCACACACCCCCAGCCACTTCCTGTGTCACACACCCCTAGCCACAATCTGTATCACACACCCCCAGCCACCTCCTACATCACCCCACCCCCCAGCCACCTTCTACATCACACACCCCGAGCCACCTCATGTATCACACACCCCCAGCCTCCTGCTGTATCACACACCCCCAGCCACCTACTACATCACACACCCCCAGCCACCTCTTACATCACCCCACCCCCAGCCACCTACTACATCACACACCCGAAGCCACCTCATGTATCACACACCCCTAGCTACCTTCTGTATCACACACCCCTAGCCAACTCCTACATCACCCCACCCCCCAGCCACCCCCTATATCACCCCATCCCTCAGCCACCTCCTGCATCAAACCCATCCCTCAGCCACCTCCTGCATCACCCCACCCCCCAGCTACCTCCTGTATCACACAGCCCCAGCCACCTCCTTTATCAAACACCCATAGCCACCTAATACATAACCCCACCCCCCAGCCAACTCCTATATCACACACCCCAGCCACCTCCTGCATCGCACACCCCCAGCCACCTTCTACATCACCTCACCCGCAGCCACCTCCTACATTACACACCCATTACACACCCCAGCCACCTCCTGTATCACACACCCCAAGCCACCTACTACATAACAATCCCCCAGCCACCACCTACATCACCCCACCCCCCAACCACCTCCTACATCACACACCCCCAGCCACCTCCTGTATCACACACACCCCCAACCACCTCCTGTATCACACACCTCCAACCACCTCCTGTTTCACACACCCCAAAACACCTCCTGTATCACACACCCCAGCCACCTCCTACATCACCCCACCCCCCAGCCACCTCCTACATCTCACACCCCCAGCCACCTCCTACATCACCCCACCTCCCAGCCATCTCCTACATCATTGACTCCCAGCTACCTCCAACATCACACACCACCAGCCACCTCCTATATCACACACACCCAGCCACTTCCTGTATCACACACCCAAAGACACCTCCTGTATTACACACCCAAAGCAACCTCCTACATCACACACCGTAAGCCATATCCTGTATCACACACCTCCAGCCACCTCCCGTATCACACACCTCTAGCCACCTCTTATATCACACACCCTCGGCCACCTCCTACATACCACACCCCCAGACCCCTCATTCATCACCCTATCCCTCAGCCACCTCCTGCATCACCCCACCCCCCAGCTACCTCCTACATCACACACCCCCAGCCACCTACTATATCAAACACCCCCACCTACCTCCTTCATCACATCCCCCAGCCACCTCTAGCTACCTCCTACATCACACACTCCCAGCTACATCCTGTATCACACACTCACAGCCACCTCCTGTATCACACACACCCACCCACCTCCTGTATCACACACCCCCAGCCACCTCTTATATCACACACCCCCAACCACTTCCCACATCACCCACCCCAAGCCACATCCTGTATCACACACCCCCCAGCCACCTCCTACATCACACACCCCCAGCCACCTCCTACATTACACACCCCAAGCCACATCCTGTATCACACACCCCCAGCCACCTCCTACATCACACACCTCCAGCCACCTCCCACATCACCCACCCCCAGCCACCTTTTGTATCAAACACCCCCAGACACCTCCTATATCAAACACCCCCAGCCACCTCCTACATCACATCCCTAGCCACCCCTTGTATCACACACCCCCAGCCACCTCCTTTATCATACCCCTCACCCATCTCTAACATCACACACCCCCCAGCCACCTCCTCTATCACACACACCCAGCCATCTCCAGTATCACATACCCCAGCTACCTCCTACATCACACACTCCTAACCACCTCATGTGTCACACACCCCCTGCCACCTCCTACATCACCCCACCCCTTAGCCACCTTCTGTATCACACACCCCCAGTTACCTCCTGTATCACACTCTCCTAGCCACCTCCTGTAACACACTCTCCCATCCACCTCCTGCATCACAAACCCCAGCCACCTTCTGTATCACACACCCCCAGTCACCTACTACATCACAAACCACCAGCCACCTCTTGTATCACACACTCCCAGCTACATCCTGTATCACACACTCCGAGCCACCTCCTGTAATACACACCCCCAGACACCTCCTGTATCACACACTCCTAGCCACCTCCTGTAACACACTCTCCCATCCACCTCCTGCATCACAAACCCCAGCCACCTTCTGTATCACACACCCCCAGTAACCTACTACATCACAAACCACCAGCCACCTCCTGTATCACACACCCCCAGCTACCTCTTGTATCACACACTCCCAGCCACCTCCTGTAACACACACCCCCAGCCACCTCCTGCATCACACACCCCCAGCCACCTCCTGTATCACACATCCCCAGCTACCTCTTACATCACACACCCCTAACCACCTCCTGTATCACACACCCCTAGCCACCTCCTACATCACACACCCCAGCCACCTCCAACATCACACACCCCTAGCTACCTCCTATATCACCACACCCTCAGCTACCTCTTGCATCACACACCCCAAGCCACCTCCATCATCACACACCCCCAGCCATCTCCTACATCACCCCATCTCTCACCTACCTCCTGCATCACCCACCCCAGCCACCTCCTACATCACACACCCCCAACCACCTCCAACATCACACACCCCTAGCCACGTCATGTATCGCACACCCCCAGCCACCTCCTTTATCACACACCCCTAGACACCTCCTGTAACACACACCCCAGCCACCTCCTGTATCATACACCCCCAGCCATCTCTGTATCACACATCCTAGCTCCTCCTACATCACACACCCACCACCTCCTGTATCACACACCCCAGCCACCTCCTACATCACACACCCCCAACCACCTCCATCATCACACACCCCCAGCCACCTCATGTATCACACACCCCAGCCACCTCCTGTTTACACACACCCTAGCCACCTACTACATCACACACCCCCAGCCACCTCCTGTATCACACGCCCCCAGTCACTTCGTACATCACACACCTCAGCCACCTCCTACATCACACACCCCGAACCACCTCCTATATCACACGTCCCCAGGCACCTCCTACTTCACACACCTCCACTCCCAGCCACCTCCTTTATCACACACCCCTAGACACCTCCTGTATCACACACCCCAGCCACTTCCTGCATCACACCCACACAGCCACCTCCTTTATCATATCCCCCAGCCACCTCCAGCATCACATACCCCCAGCCACCTCTGTATCACACACCCCCAGCCACCTCCTGTACCACACACCCCTAGCCACCTCCTACATCACACACCTCGAGCTTCCTCCTACATCACACGCCCCCAGCCACCTCCAACATCACACACCTCCGGCCACCACCTACATCACACGCCCGCAGCCACCTCCTACATCACCCCTATCCTCAGCTACCACCTGCATCACCCCACCCCCAAGCCACCTCCTACATCACACACCCCCAGCCACCTGCTGTATCACACGTCCCCAGCCACCTCCTACATCACCCCACCCCCAGCCACCTCCTGTATCACACACCCCCAGCCACCTCCTGTATCACACACCCCTAGCCACTTCCTGTCTGACACATCCCCAGCCACCTCCTACATCACCCCACCCTCCAGCCACCTCCTACATCACCTCACTCTCCAACCACCTCCTACATCACACACCCCTAACTACCTCCTGTATCACACATCCCTAGCCACCTCCTGTATCACACACCCCTAGCTACCTCCTGTATCACACATCCCCAGCCACCTCCAGCATCACACACCCCCACCCACCTCCTGTATCACACACCCCCAGCCACCTCCAGTATCACATACCCCAGCTACCTCCTGCGTCACACACCCCTAACCACCTCATGTGTCACGCACCCCCAGCAACCTCCTGTATCACACAGCCCCAGCTACCTCTTACATCACACACCCCCAACCACCTCCAACATCACACACCCCTAGCCACGTCATGTATCGCACACCCCCAGCCACCTCCTGTATCACACACATTCCATGCCACCTACTACATCACACACCCCCCAACCACCTCCTACATCACACGCCCCCCAGTCACCTCCTCCATCACACATCTCCAGCCACCTCCTACATCACACACCGTCAGCCACCTCCTGTGCCATACACCCCTAGCCACCTCCTACATCACACACCTCGAGCTACCTCCTACATCACACACCCCCCAGCCACCTCCTACATCACACACCTCCGGCCACCACCTACATCACACACCCCCAGCCACCTCCTGTATGACACACCCCTAGCCACCTCCTACATCACACACACTCCAGCCACCACCTACATCACACACCTCCAGCCACTTCCTACATCACTCCACCCTCAGCTACCTCCTGCATCACCCTACCTCACAGACACCTCCTACATCACACACCCCCAGGCAACTCCGACATCACCCCATCCATCAGCTCCTCCTGCACCACCCCCACACACCAGCCTCCTCCTACATTACACACCCCCAGCCAAATCCTGTGTAACCCCACCCCCAGCCACCTTCTGTATCCCAGACCCCCAGCTACCTCCTGTATCACACACTCCCAGCCACCTCCTGTAGCACACACTCCCATCCACCTCCTGTATCACACACCCCCAGCCACCTCCTGCATCACACACCCTCAGCCACCTCCTGTATCCCACACCCCCTGCCACCTCCAACATTACACACCCCTAGCCCCTCCTGCATCACACACCCCAAGCCACCTCCTACATCACACACCTCCTGCCACCTCCTACTTCACCCAGCCCCCAGCCACCTTCTGTATCACACACCGCTAGCCACTTCCTGCATCACACACCCCCAGCCACTTCCTACATCACACACCTCCAGCCACCTCCTACATCACCCACCCCCAGCCACGTCTTCTAACACACACCCCCAGCCACCTCCTGCATCACACACCCCCAACCACCTCCTACATCACACACCTCCTGCCACCTCCTACATCACACACCCCCAGCGACCTTCTGTATCACACACCCCTAAGCCACTCCTGCATCACACACCCCAGCCACCTCCTACATCACACACCCTCCTGCCACCTCCTACATCACCCACCCCCCAGCCACCTTCTTTATCACAAACCCCCAGCCACCTCCTGCATCACACACCCCAGCCACCTCCTGTATCACACACCCCCAGCCACCTACTACATCACAAACCCCCAGCCACCTCCTACATCACACACCCCAATCACCTCCAACATTACACACCCCTAGCCACCTTATGTATCGCACAGCCCTAGCCACCTCCTCTATCACACATCCCTAGCCACATACTACATCACATACCCCGAGCCACCTCCTGTATCACACACTCCCAGCCACCTCCTGTATCACACACCACGAGCTACCTCTTGTATCATACACCCCCAGCCACCTCCTGTATCACACATCCCCTGCTACCTTTACATCACACACCCCTAACCATTCCTTTATCACACACCTCCCGCCACCTCCTACATCATACACGCCCACCCACCTCCTATATCACACTCCCCCTAGTCACATCCTACATCACACACCTCCAGCCACCTCCTACATCACACACCTCGAGCTACCTCCTACATCACACGTCCCCCAGCTACGTCCTACATCACACACATCGAGCTACCTCCTACATCACACACCCCCAGCCACGTCCTGTATCACACACCCCTAGCCACCTCCTATATCACAAACCCCTAGCCACCTCCTGCACCACACCCACCTCACAGCCACCTCATACATAACACACCCCCAGCCACCTCCTCTATCACACACCACCAGCCACCTCCTCTTCACACACCCCTAACCACCTCCTACATCACACACCCCCAACCACCTCCTACATCACCCAACCCTCAGCTACCTCATGCATCACCCCACCCCACAGACACCTCCTACATCACACACCCCAAGCCACCTCCTACATCACACCATCCCTCAGCTAATTCCTGCATCACCCCCACCCCCAGCCACCACCTATATCACACACCCCTAGCCACAGACTGCATCACACATCCCTAGCCACCTCCTACAACACACACCTCCTCCCACCTTTACATCACCCAACCCCCAGCCACCTTCTGTATCACACACCCCCAGCCACTTCCTGCATCACACAACCCCAGCCACCTCCTACATCACACACCTCCAGCCACCTCCTACATCACACACCCCCAGCCACCTTCTCTATCACACACCCCCAGCCACTTCCTGCATCACACACCCCCAGCCACCTCCTACATCACACACCTCTAGCCACCTCCTACATCACACACCTCCACCCACCTCCTACATCACACGCCTCCCAATCACCTCCTACATCACACACCCCCAGCCACCTCCTACATCACACACCCTCAGCCACCTCCTGTGCCACACACCCCTAGCCACCTCCTACATCACACACCTCGAGCTACCTCCTACATCACACGCCCCCCAGCCAACTCCTATATCACACACCCCTAGCCACCTCCTGCATCACCCCACCTCACAGCCACCTCATACATCACACACCCCCAGCCACCTCCTCTATCACACACCACCAGCCACCTCCTTCATCACACACCCCTAACCACCTCCTACATCACACACCCCTAACCACCTCCTACATCACCCCATCCTCAGCTACCACCTGCATCACCCACTCCACAGACACCTCCTATATCACACACCCCCAGCCACCTCCTACATCACCCCATCCCTCAGCTACCTCCTGCATCACCCCCACCCCCAGCCACCTCCTATATCACACACCCCAAGCCACCTGCTGTATCAAACGGTTCCAGCCACCTCCTACATCACCCACCCCCCAGCCACCTCCTGAATCACACACCCCCAGCCACCTCCTGTATCACACACCCCTAGCCACTTCCTGTATGACACATCCCCAGCCACCTCCTACATCACCCACCCCCCAACCACCTCCTACATCACCCACTCTCCAACCACCTCCTGCATCACACACCCCTAGCTACCTCCTGTATCACACATCCCCAGCCACCTCCTACATCACCCAACCCCCCAGACACCTCCTACATCACACACCTCCTGCAACTCCTACATCACACACCCCCAACCACCTCCTGTATCACACACCCCCAGTCACTCCTGCATCACACCCCCCAGCCATCTCCTTTTCATACCCCCCAGCCACCTCCAGCATCACACACCCCTACCCACCTCCTGTATCACACACCCCCAGCCACCTCCAATATCACATACCCCAGCTACCTCCTACGTCACACACCCCCAACTACCTCATGTGTCACGCACTCCCAGAAACCTCCTGTATCACACACCCCCAGCCACCTCCTACATCACACACCCCCAACCACGTCCAACATCACACACCCCTAGCCACGTCATATCGCACACCCCCAGCCACCTCCTGTATCACACACATTCCATGCCACCTACAACATCACACACCCCCAGCCACCTCCTGTATCACACGCCCCCCCAGTCACCTCGTACATCACACAACTCCAGCCACCTCCTACATCACACACCCCAAACCACCTTCTACATCACACACACACCCAGCCACCTCCTACATCACACACCTCCAGCCACCTCCTACATCACTCCAACCCTCAGCTACCTCCTGCAACACCCCACCTCACAGACACCTCCTACATCACACACCCCCAGCCACCTCCTACATCACCCCATCCATCAGCTCCCTCCTGCATCACCCCTACCCACCAGCCTCCTCCTACATTACACACCCCCAGCCACATCCTGCATCACCCCACCCCAAGCCACCTTCTGTATCCCAGACCCCCAGCTACCTCCTGTATCACACATTCCCAGCACACCTCCTGTGACACACACTCCCATCCACCTCCTGCATCACACACCCCCAGCCATCTCCTGCATCACACACCCTCAGCCACCTCCTGTATCACACACCCCCAGCCACCTCCTACATTACACACCCCTAGCCACATCCTGCATCACACACCCCTAGCCACCTCCTACATCACACACCTCCTGCCACCTCCTACATCACCCACCCCCCAGCCACCTCTGTATCACACACCCCCAGCCACTTCCTGCATCACATACCCCCAGCCACTTCCTACATCACACACCTTCAGTCACCTCCTACATCACCCACCCCCAGCCACCTTCTCTATCACACACCCCCAGCCACTTCCTGCATCACACACCCCCAGCCACCTCCTACATCACACACCTCCTGCCACCTCCTACATCACCCACCCCCCAGCCACCTTCTCTATCACACACCCCCAGCCACCTCCTGTATCACACACTCCCAGCTACATCCTGTATCACACACTCCCAGCCACCTCCTGTAACACACACCCCCAGCCACCTTATGTATCGCACACCCCTAGCCACCTCCTGTATCACACATCCCTAGCCACCTACTACATCACACACCCCGAGCCACCTCCTGTATCACACACCCCGAGCTACCTCCTGTATCATACACCCCCAGCCACCTCCTGTAACACACACCCCCAGCCACCTCCTACATCATCCACCCCCAACCACCTCCTTCATCACACTCACTCAAGTCACATCCTACATCACAAACCTCCAGCCACCTCCTACATCACACACCCCCAGCCACCTCCTGTGCCACACACCCCTAGCCACCTCCTACATCACACACCTCGAGCTACCTCCTACATCACACGTCCCACAGCTACCTCCTACATCACACACCTAGAGCTACCTCCTACATCACACACCCCCAGCCACCTCCTGTATCACACACCCCTAGCCACTTCCTATATCACACACCCCTAGCCACCTACTGCACCACACCCACCTCACAGCCACCTCATACATCACACACCCCCAGCCACCTCCTCTATCACACACCACCAGCCACCTCCTTCATCACACACCACTAACTACCTCCTACATCACACACCCCTAACCACCTCCTACATCACCCCAACCCACAGCTACCTCCTGCATCACGCCACCGCACAGACACCTCCTACATCACACACCCCAAGCCACCTCCTACATCACCCCATCCCTCAGCTATTTCCTGCATCACCCCTACCCCTAGCCACCTCATACATCACACACCCCCAGCCACCTCCTCTATCACACACCCCCAGCCACCTCCTATATCACACACCCCTAGCCACCTCCTGCATCACACACCCTCAGCCACCTCCTGCATCACACACCCCCAGCCACCTCCTACATTACACACCCCTAGCCACATCCTGCATCACACACCCCCAGCCACCTCCTACATCACACACCTCCAGCCACCTCCTACATCACACACCCCCAGCCACCTCCTGTATCACACACCCCCAGCCACCTCCTGCATCACACACCCCCAGCCACCTCCTACATCACACACCCCAGCCACCTCCTACATCACCCACCCCCCCCCCCAGCCACCTTCTCTATCACAAACCCCCAGCCACCTACTACATCACACATCCCTAACCATCTCCTGTATCACACACCCCCAGCCACCTCCTACATCATACACCCCCAACCACCTCCTACATCACACTCCCCCTAGTCACATCCTACATCACACACCTCCAGCCACCTCCGACATCACACACCCCCCTAACCACCTCCTACATCACACGCCCCCCAGTCACCTCCTACATCACACACCTCCGGCCACCACCTACATCACACACCCCCAGCCACCTCCTGTATGACACACCCCTAGCCACCTCCTACATCACACACACCCAGCCACCTCCTACATCACACACCTCCAGCCACCTCCTATATCACTCCAACCCTCAGCTACCTCCTGCATCACCCCACCTCACAGACACTTCCTACATCACACACCCCCAGCCACCTCCTACATCACCCCATCCATCAGCTCCCAACTGCATCACCCCCACCCACCGGCCACCACCTACATCACACACCCCCAGCCACCTCCTGTATCACACACTCCCATCCACCTCCTGCATCACACACCCCCAGCCACCTCCTGCATCACACACCCCCAGCCACCTCCTGCATCACACACCCTCAGCCACCTTCTATATCACACACCCCCAGCCACTTCCTGCATCACACACCCCCAGCCACCTCCTACATCACACACCTCCTGCCACCTCCTACATCACCCACCCCCCAGCCACCTTCTGTATCACACACCCCCAGCCACCTACTACATCACAAACCCCCAGCAACCTCCTGTATCACACACTCCCAGCTACATCCTGTATCACACACTCCCAGCCACCTCCTGTAACACACACCCCCAGCCACCTCCTGTATCACACACACCCAACCACCTCCTGTATCACACACCCCCAGCCACCTCCTACATCACACACCCCCAGCCACCTCCTACATCACACACCCCCAGCCACCTTATGTATCGCACACCCCTAGCCACCTCCTCTATCACACATCCCTAGCCACCAACTACATCACACACCCCGAGCCACCTCCTGTATCACACACCCCGAGCCACCTCCTGTATCACACACCCCGAGCTACCTCCTGTATCATACACCTCCAGCCACCCCATGAATCACACATCCCCAGCTACCTTTTACATCACACACCCCCAGCCACCTCCTGTATCATACACCCCCAGCCACCTCATGAATCACACATCCCCAGCTACCTTTTACATCACACACCCCTAACCACCTCCTGTATCACACACCCCCAGCCACCTCCTACATCACACACCCCCAACCACCTCCTACATCACACTCCCCCTAGTCACATCCTACATCACACACCTCCAGCCACCTCCTACATCACACACCCCCCTAACCACCTCCTACATCACACGCCCCCGAATCACCTCCTACATCACACACCTCGAGCCACCTCCTACATCACACACCCCCAGCCACCTCCTGTATCACACACCCCTAGCCACCTCCTACATCACACACCTCGAGCTACCTCCTACATCACACACCCCCAGCCACCTCCTGTATCACACACCCCCAGCCACCTCCTGTATCACACACCCCTAGCCACCTCCTATATCACACACCCCTAGCCACCTCCTGCACCACACCCACCTCACAGCCACCTCATACATCACACACCCCCAGCCACCTCCTCTATCACACACCACCAGCCACCTCCTTCATCACACACCCCTAACCACCTCCTACATCACACACCCCCAACCACCTCCTACATCACCCCAACCCTCAGCTAATTCCTGCATCACCCCCACCCCCAGCCACCTCCTATATCACACACCCCTAGCCACCTCCTGCATCACACACCCTCAGCCACCTCCTGTATCACACACCCCCAGCCACCTCCTACATTACACACCCCTAGCCACATCCTTCATCACACACCCCTAGCCACCTCCTACATCACACACCTCCTGCCACCTCCTACATCACCCACCCCCCAGCCACCTTCTGTATTACACACCCCCAGCCACTTCCTGCATCACACACCCCCAGCCACCTCCTACATCACACACCTCCAGCCACCTCCTACATCACCCACCCCCAAGCCACCTTCTCTTTCACACACCCCCAGCCACTTCCTGTATCACACACGCCCAGCCACCTACTACATCACACACCCCCAGGCACCTCCTACATCACCCCAACTCCCCCAGCCACCTCCTGTATCACACACTCCCAGCCACCTCCTGTAACACACACCCCCAGCCACCTCCTGTATCACACACACCCAGCCACCTCCTGCATCACACATCCCCAGCTACCTCTTACATCACACACCCCCAACCACCTCCTGTATCACACACCCCCAGCCACCTCCTACATCACACACCCCAACCACTTCCAACATTACACACCCCTAGCCACCTTATGTATCGCATACCTCTAGCCACCTCCTGTATCACACATCCCTAGCCACCTACTACATCACACACCCCGAGCCACCTCCTGTATCACACACCCAGAGCTACCTCCTTTATCATACACCCCCAGCCACCTCATGAATCACACATCCCCAGCTACCTTTTACATCACACACCCCTAACCATTTCCTGTATCACACACCCCCAGCCACCTCCTACATCATACACCCCTAACCACCTCCTACATCACCCCAACCCTCAGCTACCTCCTGCATCACCCCACCCCACAGACACCTCCTACATCACACACCCCAAGCCACCTCCTACATCACCCCATCCCTCAGCTACCTCCTGCATCACCCCCACCCCCAGCCACCTCCTATATCACACACCCCTAGCCACCTGCTGTATCATACGTCCCCAGCCACCTCCTACATCACCCCACCCCCAGCCACCTCCTGTATCACACACCCCCAGCCACCACCTGTATCACACACCCCTAGCCACTTCCTGTATGACACATCCCCATCCACCTCCTACATCACCCCATCCTCCAGCCACCTCCTACATCACCCCACTCTCCAACCACCTCCTACATCACACACCCCTAGCCACCTCCTGTATCACACATCCCTAGCCACCTCCTGTATCACACACCCCTAGCCACCCCCTCTATCACACATCCCCAGCCACCTCCTACATCACCCCACCCCCCAGCCACCTCCTACATCACACACCTCCAGCCACCTCCTACATCACCCACCCCCAACCACCTTCTGTATCACTCACCCCCAGTCACTTCCTGCATCACACCCCCCCCCCCCAGCCACCTCCAGCATCACACACCCCCACCCACCTCCTGTATCACACACCCCCAGCCACCTCCAGTATCACATACCCCAGCTACCTCCTACGTCACACACCCCCAACCACCTCATGTGTCACGCACCCCCAGCAACCTCCTGTATCACACACCCCCAGCCACCTCCTACATCACCCCACCCCCAAGCCACCTCCTGTATCACACACCCCCAGCTACCTCTTGTATCACACACCCCCAGCCACCTCCTGTAACACACACTCCCATCCACCTCCTGTAACACACACCCCCAGCCACCTCCTGTATCACACACCCCCAGCCACCTCCTACATCACCCCACCCCCAGCCACCTCCTGTATCACACACCCCCAGCAACCTCCTGTATCACACACCCCCAGCCACCTCTGACATCACCCCACCCCCAAGCCACCTCCTGTAACACACACTCCCATCCACCTCCTGTAACACACACCCCCAGCCACCTCCTGTATCACACACCTCCAGCCACCTCCTATAGGAGTTGGCTGGAGGTGTGTGATACAGGAGGTGGCTGGGGGGTGTGTGATACAGGAGGTGGATGGGAGTGTATGATACAGGAGGTGGCTGGGGGAGTTGGGGTGATGTAGGAGGTGCCTGGGGGTGTGTGATGTAGGAGGTGGCTGGGGGGGGGGGTGATGCAGGAGGTGGCTGGGGAGTGTGCGATGTAGAAGGTGGTGTGTGATGTAGGAGGTGAATGGGGGTGTGTGATGTAGGAGGTGGCTGGGGAGTGTGCGATGTAGAAGGTGGTGTGTGATGTAGGAGGTGAATGGGGGTGTGTGATGTAGGAGGTGGCTGGGGTGTGTGCGATGTAGAAGGTGGTGTGTGATGTAGGAGTTGAATGGGGGTGTGTGATGTAGGATGTGGCTGGGAGGTGTGTGATATTAGAAATTTTTGACCTAGTCCGCCACTGACCGTGGGTGATTGAATTTTATAAACATAATGTATGTAGCTCACATTTATATATATATGACTGTATGTTTGACAGGGGCTAATACATGTTTTGTGGTCTGACAATCTTTTCATCAAGCCCCGTCCAGTGTCACCTATACACATCTTTGTGCATCAATTATAGGGTATGCTGTATATGGCACTATCCTCCTTTACATATCTTTGCTGCTCTTAATTTACAATTTCTCCAATTTTTCTCCCAGATGTATTCGCTATTTTCAGTCCAGTCATTTGCAAGTATTTTCTAAGGACTGAACCTTTATTTGAGTTGGTAACAGATACATACATTATTCTCCCCATTCCTCCTCACTGTGCTTTGTACCTGATTCTTAAGTTTTATCAGCAGTCTCTGAAGGGAACACAGTTTCTTGGATGAACTGATCATAATCGTTTATGCAAATTCCTCCTCTAGGAACTCTTGACGGGGTTATATGTTTTAGTTTAAGAATGCCGCTGACCGAGCATTCACGTCATGCAGTAAGGTAGTCCAGAGAGGTGAGGTGCTCTTGTTGTAACACCTTAGCTCAGATAGGTGGACAACCCACCTGCTATTACTCCTTACTAATTTACTTCCCGTTTTTATTCTTTCCTTTTCCCTTTCCTCTCCTCTCTCCTGGCAAAGCCATTTGCCAATATATTTCATCATCATCATCATCATCATCATCATCATCATCATCATCACTATCATCATCATCATCAACAACATCAGTATGTATTCCCTCTGTAGATGGGCTCCTGTGTAGCCTGAAATGTTAGGGTTATACAGAAAGCCCAACCTTGTGTTTCCCTCCTACCAATCATATATATATATATATATATATATATATATATATATATATATATATATATATATATATATATATATATATATATATATATATATAATATATACTGATAACCACAAGGAAAGAAGAAAACACGAAGTTCCCAAGCGCTTTCGTGTAATTCACATCTTCAGGGGTGACGACAGACCTAGTCTGTCCTCACCCCTGAAGATGTGAATTACACGAAAGCGCTTGGGAACTTCGTGTTTTCTTCTTTCCTTGTGGTTATCAGCATATACCTAGATCACGCGCACCTACAGTGATTTACTTGCATATATATATATATATATATATATATATATATATATATATATATAATATATAATAATATATATATATATATATATATATATATATATTGCTTCCCCTGTTTGTGAAGAAATTGCTCATTTCGTGAAATAGACTGCTAACCTAACCTATCTTAATAACTTAAACTACCTTGACCTAACCTAACTTAACCCAGCCCTACCTAATCTAACCTAACTCTATTTAACCTAACCAAAGTTAGGTTGTGAGCCAATTTAACGAACCAGGCAGAATGACCTAACCTAACATAACTCATCTTGACTTCGGTTAAGTGCTGTATTAGGTTATGAAATCATGTGTAGGGAGTTTTGGTTTTATGCAACTTGTGTAGTAGTAATGGGCCATACACAAGTGTAGTTGAGTAATGAGGTATTAAGAATGATAATTATATTACTGAGTCTTAATAAATGTTTCGTGTGGATACAACAGAGGTACTTACTGCCCAGTCGAAAAATATATGGCTTGGTCTACACGATGACAATAATGGACATAACTGGCACTGGGTGGATGGCACTCCTATGGGCTTCACCAACTGGTATCCTGGGGAACCCAACAATCAGGGTGGCATCGAGCACTGTGGGGAGGTAAGAATTCTTGTTTTGTTCCTGAGACTATTATATGTTCACTCCATGTTCTTATATGTTCATAAATATAACTTTTGTCCATAGTTAAGATGATCATATTTGCTGTGTGCATTTCACCAATTCTGTCTGCAAGGATATGGAAGAGTTCTGTCTTGTCATGGGCATCATGCGCACTTCAAAAAAAAAAAGGCATACAAAGGGCTTAGAAAGTTTTTATGATTGTCCCTAATTGCAAACCGTTTTAAGGGTATATGATTAATAGTAAACCCTTGCAGATTGAAAGGAACGAACTCGCAGCAATGGTTTTAAATTAGACAAATTTAGATTTAGGCACGAGATAGGTAAACACTTGTTTAAAAATAGAGTAATGGATGAGTAGAACAGGTTACCTAACTTCATATTTAACTCAAACAAACTGGGTAGCTTCAAATATAGGTTGAACGGATATATGATGGATTTTTTTTTTCATTTTGCCGCTTACAGCGGCTACTTTATTGTGCACCCCACACTCATCCTGTGAGCTGTAGCGCAAAAGGATTACGGAGTAGAGTTTACAACTGGTCATAATAATTAACCCCAGTGGTCAGGATATTATGGCACTGAATGTTTCACAGTATTTCAATTACATTATTTGTTTACTTCTATACATAAAGGGTAACTTTTTCACAAATGCGTGTGTACAGGCGTGTGAGGCAGTATGTCTGGCGCACGCTTTGTTATTCACATTTGCGTAAGAAGTATTCATGCACATTGTGTATTTGGTTCTATATATGAAAACTGATAGAGTTACTAAGTGCAAAAAAGTGGATACAATCTTAATATGTCGGCTATCTTGCCATTAGAGATGAAGTGTTGTGCCATTTCACACACAGTGTCCTTGTACCTGTCCCTAAAGGTTTTATCTTCACACAGTCGAGGACGTAGTGTTCAAGTGTGTGGCTATATGTCGGCCACACACTTTACATTTAGCCTTGTTAACATCGGCATGAGGAACATACTACCAGGGGTACTTATATCCAAACCTTAATTATAGCGGTTACAGATATCTTGTAATCTAGTGATCTTGTTACTTGCTCCATATACATGTTTCACTTGATACATCTCATCGTGGTAAACTATGGATCGACTAGTGCCTTTTAGCACTTGTCTACTTGCGTCAAACTCATCAATACGTTCTTTCCTAATTACAGTTTTAAGGGTTCTTTTTGACAGACCCAAATTGTATTCAACAGTGTCTTTGTTAGACGCAAGTTTGGCGAGGGCATCAACTCTGTCATGTTCTTTGAGGACTATATGTGAGAGGGGATCTACAACAGTTTGACCTTGACACCCCGGTCAACAAGGTACGCATATTTGTGTCTGGCTTCAGAGACAAGCGCGTGACAACTTGAGTTGAGGGTGTCAAGGGCAAGTAGTGAGGATAGAGAGTCAGTGATGATGAGACTGTCAGTGACAGTAGTTTCAATGAATTTAATAGCTGTGAGTATGGCAACTAATTCAGTTCGTAGAGTGGATGCCTAATTGTTAATTCTAACTCCTTTCTCAATTATATTACCGTCAGGTTGAGTCACAACAATAGCACTTCCAGCCCTCCCAACGGCGGTGTTAAGAGATCCATCAGTGTAGATGGTCTGTGTGATATTATCATCAGTCTGTAGAGTGTGTATGTGTTCAAGAGCTCTCACTTTGGCAGTGAGTTGTAGATAAATACTTTGTATAATTAATTTTTAGGCGGATATGTCGGTATTGTGATATCGAAGGGAACTGTCCGCCAGGGTGGCAGGAAGCGCTGTTGTGTCTCAACTTTGTACAGATGGTCTAGTCCAAACATCTTCATATGTGTAGCTGTAGTTTGGATCCATTTAGACTCACCAGTCCCATGGTTCATACATTCTGGCAATTTTAAGGAAACAATGTTATCAGGATCACCACGCAGAAGCCTCAGGGCTATCATGAGGTTAACTTCAATTATTTTATCTTTGGCACTTGGTATACCTAGTTCTTTCTTCATATTAAATACTTTAGTGCTCATGGGACATCCTAGGATAATTCTGTGGGCTTTATTTTACATTTTCTCGAGTTTGTCAACGCCTTTCCCGTCACGAAGGACCAGGGCTGGTGCGTGGTAATCTATCAGAGATCTTATATGGCCTAGGTAAATTGTCTTAACAATTCTAATATTAGCATCATAATGTGGGCTGTACCCCGCTACACTTCTAAGAGGTTTCAGTCCGTCAGTACATTGTCGGGTTAGATGTTGTATGGCAGGTAAGGTACAAGGGACGGAGACACCAAGATATTTAAAAGAAGAAACATAGTCAATAGTGTTGTTACCTATCTTGAATTTGGCGGGGCCGCGTTTGCGGTTACCTGCTTGTTTTTTGAACACCTTAGTTTTCTCAGTGGAGATAATAAGACCGAGGTTCTCAGAGGCTGCGTATACATGGTTCAGAGTGGTTTGCATTTCACGATGAATTTTAGTATGTATAAGAATATCATCAGCATAGCTGATTGTGATATTGCTGGGGTTGTCTGATATTAAATTTAATAATGCATTCATAAGAATTTTGAACAAAGTGAGGTTAAGTACTCCACCTTAAGGGGTACCAAGTTGCATATCTTTAATTCACTTTTGTAACCCTGAAACAGTGCAGCAGCCCTTCTGTTGGTTAGGTAACCACTTATCCAGTATAACAGCGTACCTCCTATATCCAATTTGGCTAGTTCGTACAATATCAGTTGCCTATTGGCAATATCAAATGCAGCTTTTAGGTCAAGAAATGTGGTGTATCTGTGCCTTTCATCACCATGCACAGTTAGGAATGTGGTAATGCAATTATGTTCACCTTTACCATGGGTGAAGCCATTTATGTTAGGTGACATGTGTTCTCTGATTTTATATAAGAGTCTGTCAAACACCTTCCTCTCAAAGGTTTTACACAGGCAGCTAGTTAGTGATATGGGACGAAAGCATCAGGCTGTCCTGGTTTCAGTATTGGTACAACAATAATGCTGGTCCATGATGTGGGTAGTTGGTCCTCGGCATGACTCATATTGTACATTACCAATAATGGATTGCTCGGCACACGCCTTAGTAGTCTAACGGTGTTGTAGGTGACTCCGTCCTCTTCAGGGGAAGTAGCCCTACCCCTGGAGAGGGCGGCGTCAAGCTCCCACTCAGTATATTGAACATCACACTCATCGTGCTGTTTGCCCAGCATAAAGTTAATAAGATTACTTCTCTCTACAGACTTCGCATCAAGGAGTCCCCGAGTCCTAATTGGTAACATGTCATAGCTAGACACATGAGCCCACTTTGTTATTAGCTCATTCAACTTTTGCAGAGGGTTTGGATGGGAGAAGTGTCTACTGTTTTTACCTCTGATTGTGTTTATGTCTTTCCAGGCTTTGCTGAGGGATGTGTATTGATTCAGGCTGTTGACATATGTCTCCAATGCATTTTGTCTTAGTTCGTTTACACGTTCCCTGGCAGCAGCAAGGGAGGCTTGATACAATTGTAACATTTGAGATGTTCTAACTTGTTTGTAACCCTTACCCACCCTCCTGACTCTAGCCCTGAGTTTTTTTTTCAGTTTAGGGTCATCGTAGCACTGTTGTTGACTGTTCCCAAGATGCTGACCACGTTTTCTCCCTTTTTTTTTTTTTTTTTGGTGGCGGCATTGTTGGTGAAGTATGTATAAGTCCTATCTATCAGATCACCATGGAAACTTTGGTAGTTGTCAGGCTTGTAGTCCTTGTACCAGTCATGGATGAAGTCTATGAACTATCTTTCATGTTCTTGCTTGACTGTGATTCTACGTCTGTTGAGTTTACCACCAGTGGGGGTGTCATTGGCTACATGTATACTAGCTTGGATTGGGCTGTGGTTAGACATAAGATCAGTGACAACATCAGAGCTATGAGTTGTGTATGATAGATTAAAACCAATTCACTTGTCTAGAGCCCCGCCATAGATGTGTGTTGGTTCATTATTACCTATAATTTGAACATCTTCATATGCGCTGAGAAGTGAGATAAGTCTCCTACCAATGGTGTTAGTGGTGGGGTCACCTAATTTCTTGTGTCTAGTCAGGTCACAGCGGGCTCAGTGTGTAAAAAGTCTGGGAGATCTGTGTACTGAAGCTGATCTGAGGGAGCATAGGCGTATAGCACGTTGAGTGTGGAGTTGCCCAGGTGGATAGTGACCCCATGGTACTGAAGGTTGGTAGTCTTTTTGGATACAAGAGGTACATGCGGTAGTGACTCTTAACATACATCAAACATGTGTGAGTAGAACTAGGATCATGATACACATAATTGGGCAGACTGGGTGGGGGCTTACCATTAGGTGTGAAACACTCCTGCAGACACACAATATCGATGTCCTCAGTCACAACTTTGTGGTGTAGGTCAGGGTATCGTTTTCTGAGAGATGAGATGTTCCAACTCATCACCTTCACCGCTCTATATCTTTGTCTGGTATTAACACTGGCCATTATGAACTATATTTGGAAAGAAGCAAAAGGCACTGTGTGATACTGTTTTTTTTCTCCTACGCTGCCTGTCCCTTCAGCAGGCAGGCGGCTTTTTAACCTTTTTGAAACATTTCTGGAGCATGTACTGCTCAACAGTTGTTGTATTTCAGTGGCAGACAACAACACACTTTGGTTTCACTCGACATCACAACCATTTTCTGTTTGTGTTTGTTCATATTCACTGACCATGTCCACAGAGGCATTAGTAGAACTGTTACCAGTATCACTATTTTCCTTTGCGTGGACACTATGTAGTGATGGGTTGTCAGACCGCAGCTTACATCGCAAGGAAAGCCAGACTTGACCCGACATTAGGGGGGTCAAGTGTAAGGGTAACCCCCGCAGGTGCTCAAGGGTGTTACAAATCAACTAGCTCCCCTTCCCATGTCACACGGCCAGCAAACATGTAAGAAGGCACCAGCCGACTCTCTCCCAATATACACAATATCCTACACCGCAGAGGAGGGCCAGTCTTGACCCGACATTAGGGGGGTCAAGTGTAGGGTAACTCTCACGGTGGACCAAGGATTATAAATCAGCCAGGCTCCCCTCCCATGTGACATGTCACCACAACAAACACGTAAGAAGGCACCAGCCGACTCTCTCCCAATATACAATAACCTACATCGCAGAGAGAGTCCAGACCTGACCTCACATTAGCCAGGTCAAATGTAACCCTCGGAGCCCAACTCAAGGGGCCACAAATCAACCAGGGCCTCTCATGTCACACGGCCCCATTTGATGACTTTTCCAGAAGATATAACTTATGGTCTCTGAAAACGTCCAGACCTGACCCTACATTAGCGAGGGCAAATGTAAGGAGACCCTTCGCCGCCGCCCCCCGGATCAGCTCAACCTGACGGCTCGCCTCCCAATATATAGGACGTGCTAGTCCTCCCTCGACTCATTCGCAGAGAGAGATACCCGGAGACAGAGCCACAGAGACACACAGGCAGAGACAGAGAGAGAGTGTGTCTTGTAACAAGGTGGCCAGCTACTACACCACCAGGCCTGCTCGAGAGAAGTCAGGGGCCGGAGGCAAGCCGCCTCCGGTCGCCTCCAGTCGCCTCCGGTCAGGACCGAGACTTCCCTCCGGCGCCCAGCTAAGCAGTCTCCCATAGAGACAACCCAGGACTACCTGCTAGGACTCCCCTAGGTCACGTGAGTGTTTTTCAGAGCTTTCCATGGGATGATTTACTTACGTGGGAAGTGTATTCATTTCATGTTCGTGTCCGAGAATCAGTGTCTAGTAACGTAATATGATGTCCTAGTAACGTAAATATAATGTCCTAGTAACTTCAATAGAAGGTGTTATTAATGTGTCCATGTCATGTTCGTAATTAATAAAGAGTTGTAACGAAGCGGTATTTGAGAAGTCGCCTTTAAGAACGTAAGATACGATAAGTGTATTGACAGTGTAAATATCTATCACGGCCACGCTACCAAAATCTTCCTCTCTTTTATACTCTTATACTATCAATATTCTACCTATATGTAATCTTCTTCTTGTGAGTTTTGTCTCATTATACTAGCTCTTGGTGGGTCTTGAGTTTCCACATCTGGTACTGACATCTGAATGCCTTCAGTTTGACTGTAATGTTTCCATAGCTGCTGCACAGTGTTGGTGGTGTTCTTTTTCTGTAGTGTATCATAGACAGATAGGGGTTGGGTGTAAACGGGGCTGCCATAATGGGCCAATAGGCCCGCTGCAGTTTCCTCCAGTCTTGTTCTTATGTTCTTATAATCAAAACCATAACTCTACAAAAGGGTATATCAATATCGATACATTTATAACCCTTATGTCGCAAAAGGGTTTGTCAAGGTGAAGAGAAGCCGATGAAAATAATTCGACAATGATCTTCTTCACATAGTGTTTGTATGCCGCTTATCCCCTTCCCCGGCCAGTGACACATACTTTGGCCAAGACATTCCTCATATATAATTCAGTTATACTGTGGATGCTGTAAAAAGCAGTACCATTAACACTATATGTGGTATCGCCATTCACAACCGAGTGTTACATATTGCTAGATTTTTTAAACTCTTGACCGTTGGGCAGGAACTCACAACAGTTCGATCCGACTTTGCAATAGTCCTTTCCACAAAGAGTGTATGTCTGTAAGACATCTGTTTCTAGCATATGCCCACGCCCTTCGCCATCACTGCCACTCTCTGACAAACTCTTTGTCACTTAGGAATTAAGATTAATTCCTTTTTACGCAATAATAGCTCTAAAAACAAGGAACTCATTTCCGCCTTCCAAGGCGGGCCTAACGCCGCTGAGCTACCACGATTGGCTGTGAAAGACAAGTCAGTGTGACCCGGCACTCATTGGCTTGCTCGGCATATTGGAAACCGAGAGTAGTTTTAAATATTCCCTTAAATTTCTTTCCGTTTTATAAGGAAATTTCTCCTCTCCACCTTATGTACGGGTACACAGTAGAGTTTCTTTGGTTAAACATGATCTTTAAGATTGGATGTTACACGTTTAGTCATCAAATCATCAACTTCATACTAACATCTTCTCTTCGCCACACATCGTCATGATTATATTTTTCTAAAATGACCCAAGTAGCACATGTAATTATTCATAAATTATTTTCAATCCAAAATAACTTTGTCAACGCATTAATTTACAAAGTACTGTAAATTAGGAGACACAGTGTGTTGTGTCGTCAAAACTCGTGGTGGGATGGTAGCGATATCTGGTAACTTTAACGAGCAAATATGCCATATGTTACAATAAATTTAAGTGTATTTTGATAAAATACATTTTGGGTTATTTAATGTTGAATTTATGGTTTTAGATATTTCGGTATAGTAGCGTAGATTTGGGAACTACCAAAACATAGCTGGCCAAAAACAGGACCCTCTGCCGTCCGACCTCCTGACTCAAACATTATCATACTTATGAGGAAAATCATGTCATCAGGTCATCATGAGAACCTCTTAGCCATGTGAATCACCCCGCAACCTAGTGGCATGATTTGAAGGCTTCAGCTATTGGGGTAACAATTTTGACGTTATAAAGTCAACTTAAGTCATTGTCTAAGGTGTATTGGAGGAATTTAGATTAAACACCCTTAAAAACGATGTTCTCTGGGAAGAGATAGATTTTACACTCTTGGACTAGGAGGATTCTCTAAAGAGACTTTAAAAGAGTAGCCATCCTTTGCCTGACCAGGGGGCATTTTTTCTGTCAAGAATGTTTGAAGGGTGTTCACCTAATTTCAGTAATAATGTATAATTGTCTCTAAATTTTAATGTAAATAATCTCTTCCTTGTATGTAGCTATACTGATCCTTTGGAAGATTTATGTGTTTGAAAAAAATAGATCAACTTAAACTGAAAAGAATTATTTGCAGCTAAGGGCAATATAAATTACAAAGAGGAAAAGATTGAAAGACATGGCTTGACTTGACTGTCTGATAACAAAGCTAATATTTGATTTTATTGAATTTCAAACGATTATTAACTGACGCTGACTTGATATTTAGTTTTGTCTGGTAGTGAAGGAGTGCATCTATTAACCCGTGTTAGTGTCAACCTGTTTTTCCTAATTTTATTCTCCCCATCTCCTACCTCCCCTACCAGGGTCATGTGGTCAGGGTCAGGGAGTGACACCAGGTCACCCGTCTCAATCAGCCACTGGCCAGCCTTCCTCACACCCCCTTCCAGTCCCTAACCCTCACCTTCCACCTCCTACACATTTCTCCTCCCCCTCCCTCGATTCACACCAACATCCTCCCCACCAAATTTATAAAGAATAAATGTTTCATTTTCAGCTTTTCATTTCGTTGTTCTGACACAATTCTTTCCTCCTGGCTCAAGGGTTTCTAGTTGGCGCCAAGAGTATCCCCAGTTCACTCATCTATGAATGGGTACCTAACTTTACAGTTGAGGAAATGAAGCTTATAATATAATGTGTCCCCAATGAGCCGTTAATCCCAGTGCCTTTCCTCGCCAGAGGAGCTAAAGGAAATAGCATGGGAGTTGCTCATACTTCACTCACAAGAAGACATTATAACTGTAGGGACAGGGCGAGAATATAGGTTTAGAACTTACACCAGGGTTATCAGTGCCTCCTGTACGCTTGTAGTGTTCTTCCTTTTTTACAGTATATCTCCTATATTTACTGTGACTCAACCTGTTCGCTGTCTTCTCTATATTTTCAACCTTTCACTAGCTTTACATTGCCCCGTCCCATATTTTCTGCCCTCCCCTTACATTTTCAGTGTTTCTAACATTTTCAGCGGTTAGCCCTTCATTTTTAATGCGCCAGTGTTTCAGCACCTCTTGCAATTTCAATAGTCGTCGTAATTTAGAGCCACCTCACAGTTTCAGTACCCACCATATTTTCAATACCTCTCATATTTTCAATGCCCCCTTGAATTTTTCACTGTCCTCCTTCAGTTTCAGTGTCATCTTATCATTTTCAGTATTTCCCCAACATATTTTTCAGTGTCTTTCCAACATTTTCAGTGTGTGTTGCCGATATTTTCAGTGTTCCTATGACAAATTTAGATCCCCTTCTATATTTTCCTATTTACTGCATTTTCAGGATTCCCAACATATCTATAGACATCTGCATTTTCAGTACCTATATTATCATTGCTTCCTTACACTTTTATAACAACTTGTATTTTCAGTGACTCCCATAGACTTCAATGTCTCTCAAAAAAAAATATAAATCATTGCTCCATCTCCCCCTGCATGATCCATGTTCTATACCCTCGTTTTAATCACATTTATTCAACTATCTGTTTTCTTTAAAATTTCATTTGTCATCCATTTAGCTTGTAGCCTCGTTCCCCCTATGACCTATAAGTTTTTCCTCACTCTCTAACATTATTTCTTTGAAATTATTAAATTGTTGTCTTGGTCCTTGTTCATCAAAGTCACTCTCCAGCAATACTGAAAATCTGTTTTCAGTTTCAATTCCATATTCTCTCCCTGCCCCTGTTTTAAGCTTACCTAAATCCTATTTGTTTTTGTCTATTTTTTTTCAGTTTTAGCCTCACTAAACTCATTACTGGGGCGTGGTCTGACTAACAACCTGCCCCTAGATAGATCTTGGCTCGAGTTATTGAATTTCTTGATCTTTTCTAAATTAAGATTTTAATCTATTTGATTCCTGACAATGTTATTTCCATTGTCCTGGGGTGAGATCCATGAACAGAGATGCCTGAGCCGTTGTTTAAACTATGTATTTGCAATTAGCATCTTGTTTATCTTATAGCAGTCCTACTTCTGGCACCTCTTTCCCTTTCCTAACTTTCACGTTAAAATCACCGATTACAATCAGACATTCTTTAATGTTATGGTGTCCTTTTGCTTTCTGTAAAATCTTCATAAAAATTTCTAAGACTTTATTTTTGGTGCATAAACCTGTAAAATTATCAAGTCCATGGGCTTAGCATTATCTTTGACTAACAAAATTCTTTCTGAAACTGCCCAATATCCTTTTACACTACTGTTGAACTTCAAGTTTACAAGACTACCAACACCTCTCTCATGCTTTTCACCACCTGAATGTATGAAGTAACAATCTTCACCACTTGTGGTATATGGACCTGTCCAATTTACATCACTTAATCCTAAAATGGCCCATTGCAGTCTTTTTATTTCCCTACAAACATTTGGATACTTACCAACCTCATATAATGTCCTCACATTCCATAATACAGTCTTGATTTTGTGTTCAGTCATTTTTAAACTTTCCTTCGTGTTTAATGTCCATGGCTTTGTTTTACTCGGACAATACTTGCTAGCTCTCGGTAGAACACTGTCTGCAAACCTTTAAGTGATAATGATCCGACAGGAACGCCCAAAAATTATTTATTGCGTCTCTCCATGATTGTTCAAGGGCAAGAGGTGAAGTTAAATAGAATGGGTACCCCAAACCTTTTCTCATCATAAGACTAATTAAAAGGCGTAGAAAAAGTTGGGAATGAACTACGGGGTGTAGAGGTCGCTCATACCGTATGTTTAGTGATGATAAACTTTCAACCTCCTCATTTGAGGTTACAAGACTGAAACTTTGTACCCAACCCAGGTATTTAAAAGTTGTTCGTTCGAGCCCCCACAACAACGACAAGGTAACGCATATTTGGGCACTAGATGACGTTGTACCTTATGGGGAATATGTATTTATGCTCCCAAAAGAGTATAAACAAAACTAAGTTCATCATAGAGGAGAATGCCTCAGAGGGCTGATCCGCAGTAGATGAGTGACCTAATGCTTTGAACTTTCTACTGGCCACCATAAACTCCTCCACTGACACCTATTTTATGCTGTTTTCATGTGCATCCAGTGTAACAAGCATGAAAACTAACCGCGTCGTTGTCTGTGGGACCTCTGGGGATGTGTATCAAGGCACAAGTGCTGCAGATTTTTCTGGAGTTAGGATCTCTTTCTCGTACAGTGAATGCGTGCCAATGTCGATATTTTCCCGTCTGTTTCCGTACCTCAGACGTAGAAATGTGTCAATTTTTGGCCGATTTTTCCTGGAAAAACGAGACTTCGCGAAGCCACAGTTGAATCTTGGAAGTATTCCATAGTTAGCCCAGAATATTTACCAACACTGATAATTTTATGTTTTCCTTTATAGTAGGGTTGGTAAGCTGTGCTATATATAACTTCCCTCGTTACCAGGGAAGAATATTATTTTTACGGGTATATATTACTTTACTTTTTTTTTACTTTTATCTTCTTCACCGCTGATCGGCTCGTTAGCCGCTTGGGCGATTGGTCACGTCTCTGTTACGCACTGTTGGCAAGTACTGGGCATGCACCGGCTCCTGAATGTACCTGAATCTGCTTCAGTGTTGGTCAAGTTTGGTCTTGAAAGAGCTCACACTCGGTGCCGTCACAACATTTTCTGGTAGATTGTTCTAAGAGTTCACAACTCTCACTCCGAAAAAGTTTGCCCTCACAGTTTTCTGGATTTGCGGTTTCTTCACTCTTGAGCTGTGACCCCTTGTGAGGCGAGCGTCCGCCATCCCCAAGTAAGGACACTCGGCTGAGTAGTGCCCCTTGAGATGCTTATACACCTCAATTAGGTCACTCCTCCGTCTGTAGTATAAGCTTGGCAAGTTCAGGCGCTCCAATCTCTCAGGGTAGTTGAGATGCCAAAGTGCAGGCACCAGTCTGGTGGCCCGGCCCTCCTTTGAACATTTTCAACCAACTGACAGTCCCTAGCATATTTCGGGGACCAGACGGAGTGACAGTACTCCAGATGGGGAAGCACTTTACTCTTGAAGATCGTTACCGGGGACGGACCGTATAGATATCTGAACGACTTTCCTATAAGACCCAATAATTTATTTGCCTGATTTACCTTCTTCTCGCAATGGCCAGAGAGGTTCAACTCATTGTCAACATGCACACTAAGGTCCTTCTCACATTCAGTCTCAAATAGTGCAGTTTCTTCATCCCGTTGGGACAGATGATACGCCGACTTACCGTTGGTACGCCCCAGGTGCATCCTCTTACACTTCGTGACATTGAATCTCAGCAGTCATTTCTCCGACCATTCTTGGAGCTCACAGAGATACTTCTGGAGCTCTTCACAGTCCGCTTGGTTCTTGATTTCCCGAAATAACTTGGCGTCATCGGCAAACATTTGTATGGAGGAGTGTAAAATGTCAGGCATGTCATTTATGAAACATACAAACAACAGGGGGCCCAATACACTGCCCTGTGGTACCCCGCTTGTGACAGGAACGGATGATGATTTCGTGCCATTAATCACCACACACTGCTTGCGGTCACGCAGAAAGTCTTCTATCCACGCCAGGACATTTACCCGAATTCCGTACCCTTCCAGTTTGATTTTCAGCTTTTCGTGAGGTACTCTGTCGAAAGCCTTGGAAAAATCTCGGTATATATTGTCGATATTACCACCCCGTTCCAGAAGATGGGCCCAAATATCCAATACCTTGAGCAATTGCGTTAAGCAGAAGCGCCCCGGCATAAAGCCGTGTTGGCAATCCCTTACAAGGTTGTTTCGTAGTAGATGTTCCATCGCGGCATCTCTGATAATACTGTCAAGTACTTTACATATTATGCTGGTCAGGCTCACCGGTCTATAATTAATTGTTCGTGGAGTGACGATCGCCCTTCTTGAAGTTAGGACTCACATAAGCCACTTCCCATTCACTGGGGACCTTTTGATCATCCAGGCATTTACAAAACAGGATCTTCAGGGGCTCGGCAAGCTCGTTGCTCAACTCGCTTAGCACTCAAGGATGCACCATGTCAGGGCCGGGACTTTTATGGACCTTTAGCCTGGACAGTTTATTTCTTATACCCTCTTCTGTGAACACAATGTGGGTCAGTGCTGTGTCGAACCATCTGTCCTCAAACGCAAGAAGGTTAATCGCATCCTCTCTTGTGAACACCGAGGAAAAGAAGCTGTTCAGTGCCTCAGCTTTATCCTGGTCAGAATCAGCGTAACTACCATCTTCAAGCCTCAGGTCTGATACTCCTACTTGCGTTTTTAATTTCGACTTTGCATAGCGGTAAAACGCCTTTGGGTTTGACTTGACCTCTCTTAAAACCAGCCTATGAAACTCCTTTTCAGCCCTTCTACACTCTCTCTTTGCTTGGTTTCTGGCTCTAGCGTACATCCTCCTGTCCTGCTCATCGTTTGACCCATTCCACTTCTTGAATTTCTGGGTTTTCTTCTTAACTTTGTCAACCGCCGCATGGTTCATGTGTAGGGAGCCCCTCGTATCCCTAGAGGCACTGGGTCTGGTCTTGGGTATATATTTATAGATCAAATGGGTCACTTTACTAGTTATGATATTCAGCGTAGTGTCTGTGTTTTTCTGCCTTAATGTGTCAGGCCAGTGGATACCCCTCATCTCTTCCCTTATCCCGTTGTAATTCGCCTTGTAACATTTGCACCTTGGCCTGGCCTTATCTTGAACTAGGTAACAGTTAAATCTGAATGACAGCACTATATGGTGACTGGTGCCAACTGGGGCAAGGTGTTCCATTTTGGCAACCATACCCTCCTCGTTTGTTATGATGAGTACTAGTGGCTTGGGTGTTTGCTCCCCTTTGAAATGTGTCGGGTCTCTAACATGTTGGAACAGAAAATTATCTCTCAGAGTTTCTACAAAAACAGTAGCAGGGTTATTCAAGTCATTTGGGTGAACTCGTTTCTCCAGTCGATGTCGCCATAGTTAAAGTCCCCCATGATAAGGAGGTGGCTAGGGTTAACCATGGCCGCATTGTCTATTAAGTTCCTTTGATTTAGTGGGCCTCAGTTTGGGGATCTGTAGATACACCCGACAATAAGTAAGTCCCCTCCCTTTAGTTTAATTTTACACCACTTGGACTCTTCAAAAACATCCTCTTCCTGTACCCTCGCCTGGCTGGCTCTAAGGTCTTGCCTATCATCGATAACCACACCCTGTCTTGCAAGTTTCTTGAGAAAGATTCGTAAATGAGTCATATCCAGCAATACTGAACTCACATTCCTCTGGGTCGATTCTCCTGTTCTTGTACAACAGTTCTACAACTCCTACAATATCTGGTTGGTGTACTCTTAGTAGTGTTTCAAACTCCTCCCTCTTATCAAGGAACGTGTCAGTATTAGTGTACATGACATTCAAGCCAGAATTAGTTCTCGGTACTGTCTCTGCTCTTAGTAGTAATCCTCCCACCCCCATTCTCAGAAGCTGCAGCATTTGCTAAGTACACTGTATTTTGCAGGGTGTGGTTAGAAATGTCATTGTTTACAAGGCGCTCGCCTCCTCCCGGCTGATAGGCGGAGCTGGTGCCATCTCGGATGGGGGGTAGAGCGTGTGGAGGGTGCGCTGCTGTCCCCTGGCCCTGTGTTGGCATACTTGCTTCCACTACCCTCCCCCTGAATATAACCCATGTACACCCGTCTCCGTTCCTCCTCGACGCTTCCCTTCTCTGCTTCAAGCCCTGCAGGAGCTTCTTGTACTGTTCCCTCGGCATTACTGTGCGATCTGGGTGAATGAATACACTCCGAGATGCCTCACTCCTTGCTAAGTTTTTTGCCTGCCGAATAACCTCTCATTTCTCCTCCTCACTTACGAGTGTGATCCTGAGGGGGCGAGGCTTATCCCCCTGCTTTTTCCCTAGCCTCCTCACATCCTGAGGGGTTGATGGCATCTTCAGAACCTCTGTACAAATATTCTTAAACTGCATCTTATCGTGTGTTATCTTACTCTCAGTTCCCTCCGCCTGGCCCTTAGGGACTCCAAAAACTATTACATTGTTCCTGCGCTGAAAACGTTCCCGTTGTCCCTCCTCTCCCCTAACAGTAGGTCCGTTAATTTTCATTTCTTTGACACACTTCTTCAGAGTCCCTAGCTGCTGTAGAGCCTGTTCTGATCCTGCATTACTCTCCGCCACCTCCCGTGGCCCTGCTAATACCTCACCATAACTCCTCCTGGCAACCACCTCCATTCTGTCGGCTACTTCCTCAGTCTTAGCAAGGATCTCTTTCCCAACTTGTTCTAGTTTGGCAACCAGCAAGGCTCCAGCTTCATCTATTTTCGTCCCTAGGGAACTCGTTCCCTATGGCTTGCAATCGCCTCTTTCACCTTGACTATGGAGTCAGGGCAATACCAGCAACAGCCTTCCTGTTTTACGGCAGTTTGCATCTTTCTAAACGTGGCACTGGTCAGGCCTATATCATCCATGACCATCATCCCCCCGCAGTAATCACATATCATCATTTCCCTCGTGGTTGTTGTTACTGCGGGGGTGCAGACTTTGCATAGATCTACACCAATTTAAAAATAAAGAAAAAACAGTACTTAGGTGCCCTCTGCTGGTTTTAACCTCCCCTGTTGCCTTTAGAATTGTCTTCTGTTTCTTCTCTTTTTGTTCAGTTCACTTCGGCGATTTATCGGTATCTATGTGCTATCTCTATGTACACTGCATTTTGCTAGGAATAACGGATTTTATACACCCACTCAGTCCTTTAGAAACACAGAAAAAAATAACATAAAAGTTTCTTTGGGGCGGTAATAGAATGCCTTTTAGGATACCCAAGCTTGTTGATTTTATTTTTCATTTTTATTTTAACTATTATTTCCTTCTATTTTCTTTTCCCGTTCTCATCAACGACTATTGTATATCTCTTGGTGCTATCACTGTGCACACCGTATCTCCCTGTGAATGGTGTTTTGTAGGCACAGTTTCAGTCCATAAGAAAGCACACAAACAAAATAAAATTTAAAGTCTCTGTGGCACCTATAACACGATTTGGTTTCTGCTGGCAGTGGTGCCTTACCAGCTTGTTTGCCAATTTGTATTCACTGTAAGTTATTTACAACCTCTTCCGCGGTCACTGATGACACTATGAACTGATTTAACTAAAGGCACAGTACTAAACTCCCTGGTTGGCCTTTATCACAGCCGTGACCATAACTCCGTAAAAAAATAAAATAAAAACTTTGTCATATGGCAATGATTTTGTGGTTGTATGCCTCTTGACCTGGGCCGGATACTCAAAACACCTCATAAGTTACGTTTTTCAGCATGATACAGTACCATATATTGTGGAAGCCTTACACTACCATAAATTTAGCAAACTCAAAATTTAATTATGGTTCCGTAAGCCTTCCGTAAGTTCTCGTAACTCTAGTGTTTACCCTGTAAATTAAGTTCTCTTGTCGGACGGTAGATGTCAGTGCAGATGCTAGTTGGCCAATCAACGCTCAGTTAACAAAATCATCAACCAATCACAAGAGAAGGAGAAATCAGCTGAGAGCGACGCACGTAATATTATTTTGTAAACATGGAAGGACCACCAGCCAAGAAGAGACGACCTAATTTTAGTGAGATGGGGGATATATTTCTGGGTTCGAGAGATGATGTAATGGGCAATTGCAGGAACTACCGAGAAAATTTTTCCATTACCATAAACATTCTGGGGATGAGGGATATTTTTTTTATTTGTGATAACTGTCTCGTTAACGGGAAAACACTCATTCATTCACGGTAGTGCTCTTCACCAATTGTTCTGGCTAACAGAGATCTCACAGTATTTGGTGTTTTACCCCACTAGAATTTAGGTAAATAATCCCTTGCATAATGTTGGCCTGTGACAAGACACATAAGCTATACTAAGATAGCCTTATTCTGGGCAAATTCAAATAAATTGGTTATTGATAGCATAGCCTTGCCTAACCTAAATGACAAATCACTTCTCTTAAATTACTCATTTAGCCTAGACCCTGGTGTTTTCCTTTCAATGTTGGGAACATTTGGTCTGAATTGTCTTCAAGTTCATACAAAAAACAACAATTTAAAACCTGAAAATATATCGGATTAGCCGTAAATTTTCTTAAATTAATACTCTACCTATGATAATGTTCAAGGAAAGTCTGGAACTAGGCCTAAGGTAGCTGCTAGACTAAGTGTCTCACTGACGGCCTGACGCTCACCTAAAAACCATGTACACATTCTCTAACCTAACATACCATAACATAACATAACCAAACCTATCTATCTAACCTATACCCTATTAGTATAATTTCTTATTTAAATAATCCCCATGTTCTAACTAAATTAAGTAGGCCCCATGTTTAAACATTTATTTGCCTAAGACTGAAAAAGCAGTTATATAGGCCCCTATTAATCAAGTTAATTGCAATCCATATTTTACACCTAATAATTTTGGCTAGCCTATGGAAATTTATAGCCTTTCATGTTATCATAAGCTATATACATAAGAAAATAGGCTAAGGCTATTGGTTGAAGAAAAACAAGGCGAAGTCTTGGCAGAAATGTTCACTTGACCTCATATTTGGCTTTCATTATTGAGGGATATTTACGGCTATACAACATTAATAAGTTCAATCTGCAAGTTTACTCAGTCATAAAACATATTTTTACCCTAAGTGTGAACAATACAAACCTTCTATTTTGGTAAGAAATACTTTATAATGTGTAAGAAGACAAAAGATGCGTCTCTTCTAAACTGAGACAAACACAAACACTCAAGCCGCTTATTATACAACAAAAAAGTTACGAAAAAGACAAAGTGAAATATTATATTTCAGTATGTTGATGTACAAAACATTTTCTTCATTATTCTATGATAAAACAAGTCTAACAAGCATTATCACAACATATATTATTATTATTTTCTATACAATAGGGAATTAGTCACTACTACATCCGGGTTGAGAGTGTTACACAACCTCGGGAGCTGGTGTAAATTACTTGCGTTAACTTACGGAGTTCGATGTCAAATATTGGTTTTGAGTATACCATCTGTGTTTTGAGTATGCCAATCTGAGACTGTGAGTCCAGTTACGGGTACGCAACGACATACAGTCCCATAAATTTTTTTGAGTATCCGGCCCTGGGCTGTATCTCCAACTTTGGGGAGATTGAGTTTTCAAAAATAAAATCGCGTCTAGCATTAAAAATCCTACATCAATTTACACTTTCACATCACTAAGACGATCTTGATGAACTTATGTAATCACTGTCCAGTTTCTGCCGCTCAACAACGAAGGCCCGAATGCCGAGCACGCTTTGTTACAGAGACGCAACACGACCCGACCCGCGCCACTACATCGAGAGGAAATGCACATAATATATTGAAAATATGGGTAAAGATTCGTTTTAGGTAGAACAAGGAACTTCATGTTTATATTTATATTGGGAAAAGACAAAACAAATACATAAAAAAATACGTTATTCTATTACGTTTCCGTCACGAATTTATAATCTGAGAGTACTTTAACCAATATTAACATCAATATTGATTGTTCAAAGTGGGCATTGAAGTAGAGTGAAAATGTGGGATAAAATACCAAAAGAACACCAAACAAACCTTTGAAAACCTTACCTTATTATGCTGCATGTTCAAACCATAAAAAGAAATAATAAATGTATATATGGTAAAAATTTATTCCAATTAAAAAATCTACATCTTCTGTTAGCTTTCACTCCATAAATTCAATGACGGCACGGACGGAAATACTGATTCACCAACTGACAACTCACCCCCATATGAGTAGGGAACTGCTGGTTAGTAGGGTGTGTCAATTTAGGGGGTGAACTGGTTAAATTGAAAATCGAGTAATTTGGTAGCAATTTATTGTAGTCTTTAAGCATGCAAAACAATATTCTGGCATAATTTTTTTTTTTTAATAAGTCCTACCTACATCAAATGGATTTTTAAATGTACATATTTGTGAATTTATAACATAACCAGCGTTTGCACACATGTTACTGTTTCAAGTTTCAAATTATTATATTTTATTATCCGTAGTCTATTTGAAAGTAACCAATGCCTTCATACTCTCTTTGCTTTGGTTTCTTGTCATCAGTAGTCTGCTTGCTATTTGTGCTTTGATGTAACCTTCTCGCCTCTCGTGGCTGTAAACATGGCCCGCTGCTTCTGTGACCATTTTCACACATCTCTCCACACTTTGAGTGTGGGAAGGCCACTTCCGCACCTGCATTGGAGTCTCTTTAAGGTTTCTCAATTCTTGGCTAGTTAGACTTGTTGTCAATGGTGGCTCTAAGACTTCCAAACTCAAGTCAACCAATTCTGACAATTTGGTGGCATTGACGTTTATTGGGGGAACTTTTCTTGAATGAAACGAACAGTCTCCCAACTGGTCGTCATCTATTAGCGTTCCTCTAATCTTTAGAATGACTTCTACAGCCCCGGTTCGGAGATTGGTACATTGACTGCAAAGCATTGCTTGCAAAACTGCTTCTGATCGAGCATACCAAGCGGACCTTCTTGCCACAGGTAACACGATGTCCCTCACTACCTTCCTCTGTGTTCTTACTAGCTGCAATTGAAACAAAAGGTGATTGGGCCCATCCACCCACATAGGATTAAGTTTCACACTAAACCACTGGGGAAGATAAACTCCAATAATAAATTCAACAATTAACCTCAAATTCTTCAGCACTTTGCCCTTCAATTCGTGTTTGGAAATCCAAATCCTGCAGAAACGAAGAGCTGTAGTTAACCAACGGCTGTGACTGACAGGTCCAATCTCCAAGAGAGCCAATGACTGAGGCACTTCTCCTGATCTTATTGCTTGGGCAATACGATAAGCATAGGATTGATCTGTGCTGAGATCTTTGATGACTCCTTCAGACAACGCCGGAAGGGGAGGGCCAACTTCGACCTTTGGAAAGGTTGTATTTATTTCTAGTTGTGTTGCTTCATCCAGCATGATGCCAAGGGGACCTGACCACTTGTTGTTGCTCTTTGTAGGACCATCAAGTTCCTGGATGAGATGACGAAGAGGTAGCTCGCCTGTATGTAAATCACATACAATCCAAACAAGTCTTCTTCCTAGTTTTTTCTCTAAATGCGTCATTACACCCCCCTGCCATCCGGTGTTCACTGCAGTTGAATCTCCACCAACAGCCTGCAGTGAACTGCCAAGTCCTCTCTCCTGAACCCAACATAAAATATGATCAGCAATGACCTCTGCATGTTTCTTCCCTTCTACTTCAGTTTCGGGAGCAAAGTGAAACAAAAACCGACCACCAGGCTCAGAACAGACAGAGTAGTGTTCTTCTTTGATGAGACCTGGAAACTTTCTGTTCACTCCCTCTACTTCTAGCAAAACTTTTGTGTCATCTATTCTTCCATCAAACAAAAGACAGGAGAGCCCTCCCTCGCTTAAATCTTTTTCATGCTGATCAGATATTTCCTTCATTATTTTTTCTTGTGCTCTTCTAATTTTATTATGATCTATCACCAAAGATACATCCTCTCGGCTGATGAGGCCTGCATCTATCCAAGCCGCAGTTGCAATTTCTGCAGCCTCACGAAGTCCAGCATGGTGGCGAATACTAGCTAAAGCAATGTTTGAAATATTTCTTGTGTTGTATTTCATTTTCTTTGGTAAAGGTTCAGATGGCTCTTTGGAACTATCATCTGATGTTGCTTCCTGTTCATCAGAAGAACTATCAAAGAAGTGATAAACATCTTGACACAGCTCTTCCTCTCTTTGGATGGCTTCTTCACTCTTCATTTTCTTCTTTTGTTCCCTCTCTCGGATTTGTTCTCTCTTCTTGGCATTAGCAATCTGCTTCTTTGTTTCTGAATAATCTATTGAACCCATTTGCATACTTCCTTGGCCTTCTGCCTTTGTCCTCTGTGCCTTTATAAATTCAAGCTCTAAAACAGGGATCTTCTTTTCACGAGGACAACCACAATCAATGTGGGAATTATTTTCTCTCTTACCTGAGTGAGAACAGTTGGATTCAGAACATAATTGTTTGGAGCACTTGCAGGTCAAAATGTCAAACAGAGTATCAAGTGTGTGCAGAAATTCATTTTTCCTGGCCAAGTTTCCTTTACCAAGTGATGTTTCAACTGCTTTGTGCCATAATTTCGTTAGTTTTAGCTCAATAGTTCGACACTGATTATTCACAGGTGGTTTGAATAGTGCATTAGCTTTTGTCCATTGATGCAGAAGAGGGACTATCATGTCATTTATGAGTTCTTTATCTGTATAGTTCCTTCTGTCCTTTGCATTTTTTTCTCGAAGGAGTAACCCTAATCTTAGCATGTCTCTCACTGTTGGAAGTTCTGATACAGGAAGCTCCTTCCCTTTACCAACTAGCAGGCTCAAGTGGGTTGACAACTGACTTCTTGTCTTCAATTTTGACATCTTCACACTATCTGACAAATAGAAAAATATTTCAATGTTTCATAATTCAATTGTTGTTTCAAAAAATATCAATTTGTTTATCAAAAATGCTGTAACAGAAATAACATAATAATTTCTTAGAACATAATGTTTTATACAATGATATAAATAACTGCGACAATCAATATGCCCTACTTACAATAATTAAAATGTAGAATTCGTCTGGTAGAGTAGGTGCAAGTGCAATGAGAGCAAACCACCGTCTATGATATCTAGAAGGAGAGTGAGCCGGGCGCCTTATCCTCACGCTTGGTACAAGTCAAAACAAGAATTAAACTGTCCCACACGGAGAGCCTGTTCATGTTCATGTTCTGACATGCATATTGTACACAAGCTATAGAACCATAAAATACTCCATAATCCATATGCTTACATGAGATTAGTTAATATCAAGTGAATAATTCTAATCAAGTCTCATTAATTCGTTGAAATACTGATATTTGAAACTTTAAGGTATAATTGATGTAGGTGAGGGTTATTTCAATTCATTTTTGTTTGCTAATCTCAAGTTTAGACATAAAGAGGCACAATATTTTGACTACCAAATTTGATTTTTAACATGTTGACAAAATTGACACACCCTACCGGTTAGCTTCATACCGTACAGCAAAGTTTAAACTACTGGAGACAACAGCATAGTGATCCAGAGAAGAAATGCATGTGCACTTTGGGAAACAAATTTGAAACTTGGTGCAATTTTATTCGTAACCTTCGGAAGAAGTATGGATGTGGAAACACCTTGAAAATGCCTCCTGGTGGCAGGTAGCACAACCTACAGGTGGGTGTCGACGTGTTCATTCTATCTTTCGCAAAAATGCCTATAACATTGCCCCTACTGATTTTATTTGCATTCTATTTTCAGATATGAGCTCCTAAAAACACGACCAATTATTTTTTTTTCCATACAAAAAATATATAACTGACAAATTATTGTTTCTAATACTAGTTAACACAATATTGTGAGAAAAATAGTATAAAACACTTTTGAATATGAAATACCTGTATCTGGAAGCTGTAGCTCATAAATGTGTTATTGATGTTATAAATAAGTTCTTGATGTTGTTAACATTGTATATTTTAATGATGTGTTTACCTTTTTATTATAATTGAAAATCAATGACAGACAATACAAACTAATTAATATCAACAAAAGTACAGTTTCATGCCCTTGAGTCCCGGGATGGTAGTGAAAAACAAGACTGAAGCATGGTGCAAGTGGAGATGCGAAGAAAGTCCTCAGTTCCAGTACTGGAGCATACCTGTAACTTAGCATCTTAAGGTGACTGTCCTACCTCTAGTCAGGGCACAAAGGGAAGGAAACTTCCATCCGCGTGTGGATGCACTGGCAAGTATTGTGCCATGGTTCTTCGCATTAGACCATATAAACTTTGCACGCTGGCTGTCCGTGCACATCAGAGATTTGACCAGTCTCCAATAAGGCCATCCAGATCTGTATACAGAGCTTTGTGCTGGGAACTTTGTTGTTCACAAAAGTAAGCACTGTTTCTTAGTCATCCCTACTGACCAGATTCACGAGCAAAATGAAGCTCTGGTGGAGCAGTGGGGCTTACTGAAATACCTGTGGCCTTCCGTCGCTTGATGGTTGCTGGGCCAGAGATTAGCAAAATTTTTGAGCTATTTGAAAAAAAAACGTCGGCAAAGGTCCAACATTCAGGAAGGGTATGCATCATCATGAGCAGGCACCATGGGTTCAAATAACACTTGCCAAGCAAACATGCTCTCTTGTTGCTACATTGGGGAATCTAGGAAATCCATTCATGGAGATAAGTTTTGACTTGTTAGCTATCCACGCTAATGACTTCATGCTCCAAGAGGTGGTTTCCACTGCACGGAATATCCAGAAGCTTGATCAGGGAAAGTGTGATGCATTTGTAGCAGAGCGACTGCTGTCTTGTAACAGGTCAATCACAGACATCTTGCCCAAAATCAGTCTCCAAGATCAAACTTAGAGTGGCTAGGTGACAGGGGCCTATTCGCAAAAAACTATATATTGTTTCACACTCTCGAGATGGTGATTTAAAAGACTTCTTCAAGCATGAAAATCAGCCATATCCACCCAGTATATCTGAGTATGGCAAGTTACGACCACATCTGCAAAAGAAGACCTAGTGGCTTGCTTGTAGAAATTGGTACCAAAGTTTATTGAGCTCCAGTGATTACGTCCGTATGAAATTCTTCCTTTACATCAATTACTACCTCTGTACTGCTAATCGATTGGATGCTTGCATAGATGACAGCTTGAAAAGTTCAACCATATTCAGACGTGGTGAAGACACCCGTAGACGCGTCACAGCTGACGACTTCCCGAGACACCTTGATAATAAACTTGAATTATTTGACTTCCTTACAGCTGAGGTTCTTAAAGGCACACATCCTGGCAAGGAAATATGTGTCACCCATGGCCAGAATGTACTGTCTGTACCAAAGAAAAATTATATGATAAATGTTGAACCTTGTTCTCGCGAAAAGGCAGAGAGGCAGACACCCTTATTATCCGACACGCTAAGAACACTGCGGAAAGAGGATATCGCAAAGTTCTGGTCAAAACCTAGGATTCTGATGTTGTTGCATAATGCATAGGGAATATAAACAATATCAACTTGGATGAACTATGGATAACATATGGTACAGACAGCTACCAAACAGGGAGCTACCACCACCTGGGAAGATATTGGAAGCATAATGTGTTATTTAATGGAAGACCCTGCTGCCATATGGCATCACAATAATTGTGACCAAGTCCCTAGTTGCTGTTCTGAGTTTCTGCCTCATTTGCACACAATTGCAGGGTCTAAATTGTTTCTCTTACTTTAACAACACAACATAATTATATATCTCTTTTCACTATTGATCTGTTTTATTCTTTTTATTCTTTTATTCTCCTATAAAATCAGCTAACAATAATATTAAAGCGGGGCCCTCTCAGATGGGTCCCAATGGTCGTGATGGTTGTAGTACCCCAGGGCCGACCTGATCATCATCAAACTAATGGGGCCTCAACTGAGGCCACAGCGGTTGCTGGAGGATCGGCATTTTTCACACTTCATTTTTCTGACCTTCGCTGCCTGAGATCCAATTTTTCTTCTGTGGAGCACCATCTATTAACCTCTTCCCCCGACCTTTTATTACTATCTGAACTTCAACTGACCAAAGCAGATTCACCCAAACCTTTTCAAGTTTCCAACTACTACCATTATACCTAGTTTCGTTCTGAGGGAGGTGTATGCGCCTACTGCAACACACGTACACCTATAGCTTGACTCGCGGATTTTGAATCTTCTCTTTATGATGTCATCTGGCTAAAAATATCTCTTTCAACTATGACTATTTTTCTTTGTTTCCTATACTGTTCTCCCAACTTTACCAACTATTTGTAACTCATTGACTATCTCACTTCTTGCCATGAGTCTTTGCTATCTACACACCCCAACACCGAGATCCTCTACCTATGGGATATCAATGTACATCACAGAGAGTAGCTTGGCTCTGCAAGCGATGACCCAGGTGGAGCTAAGGCACTCTCTTTTTCCTTACTTAATTATCTGGAACAAATAATTAATCACCCTCCACGAGTTTCAGATCGACACGATCAACTTGCTACCATTCTTGATCTTTGTTTTACCTCTAACCCCTCACACTATTCATCCTCAATTTGTGCCCTATTAGAGTCTTATGATCACAATCTAAATTCTATTAAATCAAACTGGGCACGACCACCTCCCCCACCCCCTCTAAACGCCAGCTATGGCACTATCGGAGGGCAAACTGGCAATCCTTGCGAGAATTCTTCTCCGACTTTCCCTAGAATGAATGTTGCTTTTCCACTCGGGACGCCTCGGTACATGCTGACAGCATTGCTTGGGTTATACTGTGTGGTATGAGTGCATTTATCCCATTTTCTACCAAAACTTTCACTTTACAATCATGGTTTGATCATTCCTGTTCTCTTGCATGTAGGGAGAGAGATAGGGTGCGATACCACATCAACATTTGCAAGGAGAGTGAAGTGCATTGCCTGGAATATCTGATAACTATATGTACGAGTAACAGAGGCCTTTAATGAACTGAGCAAGTGCCCACTTGAATGTAAAGTAATAATAGAGAGATTTGTTTTGTTTTCTCATGTATGACTAGATAAGCGAGCAGGTGGATGTTCAAGTAGTTAAACTTCAATTTGTAAGAATGTTATTGATTGCACTATTAAATGAAAAACTTCCCTGACCTTTATGAATAAATGTCTTCCTTCTCGAAGTGTTTTTTGTACAATTTTGACCATAACTTCAATTTTGAAACAACAAACTTTTCTCCGGTATGTCGTTTTTCATAAAATTCACATTTCAGTCAAGTTTCCAGTAGCTCATATCTGAAAAAAGAATGCAAAAATTATTAATAGAAACAAAGTTAAAGTAATTTTATTGAAGAATAGTGTGAAAAAGGCGATGCTTACCTATAGGTGGCGCCACCTGCCAACAGGAGCATTGACAAAGTGTTTCTATATCCGGAATTATTTGCAGTTGTCAAATGTATAACTGTCATATCTTGTGCTTGTTTCCCAAAGTGCACAAATATTGTGCTTAGTCACTGAACTACTAGTTCAGTAGTAATTGACAGTAACCCGGGCATTTGGTATAACAAGCAAATCTATGGTGAAAGTGCTTTGTATAGATGCAAACAAACACCCCCCCAAATCAACCAAATTCACCCCTGGGAAAATATGTTTTTTAAATGAAATTCAAGATGGACACCATAGCGACAAAGAATATGAAAGAAAATCATGGATTAATTATTAATATCATTTCTATAACTCCCATGATATAGAAAGTTTATTAATGGTTTAATAGTATGTAATACATATCTCTCAAAAGATTGTAAATAGTGTGTACTCATAGTACAAGCTTAATGAAAAGGTAACTAAACAGTCTCTTTAATAACTCAAACTAAGTTATATTTCATAAGTAGTTATTCCGCTTGAAGATATGTGTGGGATACTAAATATTTATATCGTACACACAGGCCTTATAATATTGGATGGGTTCATCGTTAGTGTTATGTTAACCAATTTATAACTACATTTGTTTGCAAAATATGTATGTCTATAAATAGGAAGATGTTGTACTTAATCTGAACTCAAAAAGATGTTCTCCACAGAGTCATTAACCTCCAAGTTAAACGAAGAGGTCTCACACTGTCCTGCACATTTACAGAGAACACTACAGGGAATTCCTTTCTTGGAGCAGCTGGAAGACACACATAATCGAACACTGCTCTTACATGAGTACCTTACATGACGAAGCAATTCAGAGGGTGCTGGTGGTTTATCTGTGATAATTGGAAGAATATGGCCAGATTCCACCGAAAAACAATAGTCCTCTTTGTTGAGCACTGTCCCAAGGTGTCGCCAGGTAGATACTTGATGATGTACTCTGAGACTGTGGAAGTACATGCCACGACTTGTTGGAGGCATTCGTTCGACAGACACGTATTTTAGTGCTCGACCACTATACAAAGTTTCCACAAACTGCTATCCAACAATTCGTAGCTCTTCCTTTGATGCTGTTGCATCACCAAAAATAAACGCATCTGACCATAGCTGTTGTAATAATTGCAAGGCTTTCAGCTGTTTGAGCTTACCCATGCCATTCAAAGCTGAGGTTGTGACACAACCAGACACAAGAGACACATACAGAGATCTCTTCAAAAAACCTTCTTGTACACTAGTACACTTGCCGTGATGGAGAAGGATGATCAGAATGTCAGTATCATCTGCACTGGCAAGAACTGGTATCTGACTGTGTGCCTGCTCAAGGGCCTTTTTGACTATCACAACATCAGCATCCCCTTCATCTTCAGCATCTTTCACATATACACTAGCATTTTCCAGATATAAACTTGGAAGTCTTATCAAATTGTGCTTGTTTTTTGGTGTGTGTTTTGTTGGAAAGGAAAGCTGCCTTGTTTTGTGGAGTATGTGTCTTGTCTTCAACTACTACATCAGGAAATGATGGATGCTGAAGCCGACGGCGTTTTTGCCCTGGCTCTTTGGTTGTCATGGCATCATAGTTATCAAAGATTACCCATACAGGTACTCCAGGAATTGCTTCACGAGTAACTGCAGAGACAAATAAATCACAGACTGAAGCAACGGTACAGATCTTTGGCCAAGTTATGCGATGCAGCATACCACATCCATCAATCACTCTGGCAGCATTTTGTTTAATTTTTTTGCACAGTGATATCTGGATCCCTCTGAATGATATGTCTTTCGAGCACTGACTTCGAAGATTTTCTTATGCTTTCATCATCGTGGAATAAGGCCGGGGAAACTGTTACCAGCTCATGGGCAAATACACTTGGGTCTGGAGATCCATACGAGTAAGTGGAAGAGCAGACGGTAGTACAGTTCTATAGAAGATATCCTGACATCTGATGGCCTTCCGCATAACTGAAAAGTTTGTTGCCTGATCTGATTTCCTTCGATTGATGTCTCTCAATATTTGATCTGTTAATCGGTCATGAATTATCTGGCCATGTTAGTAGAATCCTCAGCATTAACCCGTTGGTCGGCTATTAGCCCTGTTGCAATATATCTAAGTTCATGATTATCTTGAATAGTGAATAGGCTGTGAGTTTGCAGATAGTCTACAAATGTCTGAAGGATCTTCTGATCACGTTTGAGGCATACTGGGTGGTATCCTTGCGCTGTTCTGACTACGTGCGAGTGAAGATATTTGTCAAGGAGCGTAGAGTAGCCATTTTGTCTTGGCCGACGCTCTGTGAATTATATTAATAAGTCCACCCTGGGTTTTGCCAGCCCTCATGAGGCACTGTTCGATTCCCATAACAGACCATGTTCTACTCCAAAATATTTTACCATCCTAAAGGTAGAGACGGCAGCATTTTGTGTAGTTGTTGTGTCCTGGTGCAGCAAAAAATGGAAGCATCAGCTGTGCAGCTTTTAGGCGAAGCGTCCATTTTCCAGTCCTCTCGGCTCTGATGAACAGCCTGACAACTGACACAAAATTCATGAATTGTCTTGTTTTTTCTTATGATCTAAGACATGTTTGTGGAGAGCACAGAAACTGTTATTGCTAACAATATCCTTCACTGATTTGTCTTTGGCAAGAATATCTTTGTACAAGTTTGTCAATTCAGACACAATATACCCTCATTTCTAGACCCCGGGTATTAACGGTCAAAACACAAGTTTCCCCAAGGTTGATTGGAGTTGAATTTCTGTTGCAATACCAAAACATCAATATGAAGGACTTGGCACAAAAATTTGTTTGTTATACCCAACGTCCAGGTTCAGCCATTTTTGTGTCAATTTCTATTGGACTATACTGGGATCTCTTCCCTTATCTAAGGATCTCGATGGAATCATCAAATTAACTGTAATTGTAAATCTTGCCAAGACATGAAACCATACTGCATGTGTAAACTATGTATATATACGCGGATTTTAACTGCGCGGAATCCAACTATGCGCATCAATGCCATGCAATTCAAATTCTAAAGTAACGTGGGGGTCCCAAGTACTCATGCATAAACTTCCATACGTGGCACGGCCGAGTGAGGGAGGGAGAGAGGAGAGAGAGAGAGAGGATGTAAGCAAAGGAGCTGGCTGTTGATTAGCTAAGTGGCCACTACCAACGAATAAGGTGGCCGTGGCGTCACCAACGACGTGGACGCCATTCACAGTCATCCTCTCCTCAAGACACTAGAGCGGCTTGCCTTTTCCTGTATTTTTGAGGTATTTTTGGCTACGACAGCTACCATGGCTGTTGGGACTCCAGCACCTTCCCAGCCAGACAGAAGAGTGAAGTCTATGACCCTGGCACGCAAGAAGGAGATAAGAGTCTGGCTGGACAATGGCAAGAAAATGTTTATTCTTCTTATTTAAGGGCTCTTTTTTGTTTTATTATTCACCTTAAATAACTAAGGTACAAATATTTAATTGAGAGTAACTTTCATAGATGTTATGTGCAGAAAAAGTGTTTTGAAAGACCAGTATTGGGTTCATGGTGTGTATCTAGAGGGGTCCCGGAACCAATTTTTTTCCCCAAGAACGCTCCACTCCCTTGGCACCAGTTATCATTATTTCATCTTTAAATATTCTTGGCACTGCTGAAATTGTTAGAAAATCTAATAGGTTATAGAAGTGACGTCATCTCAGCAGGGCTGAAATCCATAGGATAAAGCGAAACATACTTCAAAAAGCATATGAGGGTTATCGTTATGTTATTGCTGCTAAAAGCGTCATGGATCATTTGTTTGAAACCACTGTACAGCAAAATAGCTGGCTGTAATTTAACAAAATCATAGTGAGGTTTCAAAATTATCAGGGTAGAAACATATCACAGTATCTTGTCGAGACAACAAGCCAAGTATTCCATTCCTTGAGTGGATTATAGTAGTTGACATCTCCCCGATTTCTAAATTCCGATTTCTACTTCTTGAATAGTATAGAAGAAATTCTATGATTAGTTACATAACAAGGGATGACTGGAACATCAGCCTGTAGTTTTTTAAACTACTATATCTTGGCAGAACCATCGTAACTGCGCTCGCTAGTTGTGTGTTTCTGAGTTTTGAACAAAATTGATTTTAATCTACTCTTTTTCAAAGTATTTTATGAAAAATATATTAGCAAGGAAAATATGCCTTGCAGGGTTTAATCGATATATTCGTGAGAATTTAAAATTAATAGAAAATTCCGAGACCCATAAATTTCGTAAAAGATAACATGTTTGTGATAATAAAATGTTTTTCTAACCATCAGAAGAGGACAGTCGACTACACATACGCTGGCACGTGGAATGACATGCCTTGCTCCAGTGAAAACTACTATGTGTGCAAAATTACTGTCAGTAAGTAGGCATGAGTTGTTTGATACAATTTTCTTTACGGTGGTAATATTATATTGCAAGGTTTCCAGCTCTCCAATAAAACGTACAAATAATATTTTTAAACGGAAATCTAAACATCCTCGTAGTTTTCATTTCGGTAAGTCTTATATCTTATATGCTATATTATTATCGGCTCAGTTAACCAGTTCATTCGCTCGCCTCACCCCCATTCTTAAGTAAATCTCAAAAACAAATGATGAATAAAATTTCTGTTATACTAAAAGATGTACACGTTTATTTCGTTGTTTGCTAATTATATCAGCCACATAACCATTCCTCAGAATAACTAGCATAAATAACTTAAAACTATAAAAGAAACTCACAACTATATACAAAATTAACATCTATATAAGCTACAAGACTCGCATCCACTTACCAAAAAATTACACTTTATAGCAGACTCAAAACAATATACCATACTCACAACCATATACCAGACTCACAACCATATACCAGCCTCACAAAAATATACCAGCCTCACAACAATATCCCAGCATCACAACAATATATCGGCCTCACAACAATATATCGGCCTCACAACAATATAGCAGCATTACAACAATATACCAGCCTCACAACAAGATAACAGCCTCAGAAAAATATACCAGCCTCACAACAATATACCAGCATCACAACAATATACCAGCATCACAACAATATACCAGCCTCACAACAATATACCAGCCTCGCAACAATATACCAGATTCACAACAATATACCAGCCTCACAACAATATATCAACCTCACAACAATATACCATCCTCGCAACAATATACCAGACTCACAACAATATACCAGCCTCACAACAATATACCAGCCTTACAACAATATACCATTCTCACAACAATATACCACAATTTCAGTAATATACCAGCCTCAAAAAAATATACCAGCCTCACAACAAAATACCACCACTACAGTAATATACCAGCCTCACAACAATATACCAGCCTCAAAACAAAATACCCGCCTCACAACAACATACCAGCCTTACAACAATATACCAGCCTCAAAACAATATACCAGCCTCACAACAACATACCAGCCTTACAACGATATAACAGCCTCACAACAATATACCAGCCTCACGACAATATACCAGCCTCAAAACAATATACCACCTTCACAACAATATACCAGCCTCACAATAATATACCAGCCTCACAACAATATATCAGTCTAACAACAATATACCACCATTATAGCAATATACCAGCCTCACAGCAATATACCAGCCTTAGAAAAATAATTCAGTCTCACAAGAATTTACAAGCCTCACAACAATATACCAGCCTCACAACAATATACCAGCCTCACGACAATATACCAGCCTCAAAACAATATACCACCTTCACAACAATATACCAGCCTCAAAAAAATATATCAGCCTCACAACAATATATCAGCCTCACAACAATATACCAGCATCACAACAATATACCAGCCTCACAACAATATAGCAGCCTCAAAAAAATATACCAGCCTCACAACAAAATACCGCCACTACAGTAATATACCAGCCTCACAACAATATACCAGCCTTACAACAATATAACAGCCTCACAACAATATACCAGCTTCACAACAATATACCAGCCTCACAACAATATACCCAAGGCTCACAACAACATACCAGCCTTACAACAATATACCAGCCTCACAGCAATATACCAGCCTCAAAAGAATATATCAGCCTCACAACAATATAACACCATTATAGCAATATACCAGCCTCAAAAAAATATACCAGCCTGACAACAATAAATCAGTCTCACAACAATATACCAGCCTTATAATAATATACCAGCCTTATAGCAACAAACCAGCCTCATAACAATACACCACCATTACACCAATATACCAGCTTCAAAAAATATACCAGCCTCACAACACTCTACCACCATTACAACAATATACCAGCCCCACAACAATATACCACCGTCATAACAATATACCACCTCACAACAACATACCAGCCTCACAACAATATACCAGCTTCACAATAATAAACCAGCCTCACAACAATATACCAGCCCCACAACAATATACCACCGTCATAACAATATACCACCTCACAACTATATACCAGCCTCACAAAAATATACCAGCCTCACAACTATATACCAGCCTCACAACAATATACCAGCCCCACAACAATATACCACCGTCATAACAATATACCACCTCACAACTATATACCAGCCTCACAACAATATACTACCCTCACAACAATATACCAGCTTCACAATAATAAACCAGCCTCACAACAATATACCAGCCTCACAAAAATATACCAGCCTCACAACAATATACCAGCTTCACAATAATAAACCAGCCTCACAACAATATACCAGCCTCACAAAAATATACCAGCCTCACAACTATATACCAGCCTCACAACAATATACCAGCCTCACAACAATATACCACCCTCACAACAATATACCAGCCTGACAACAATATACCATACCTCTCAACAATATACCACCCTCACAACAATATACCAGCCTCACAACACTATATCAGCCTCACAACAATACACCAGCCTCACAACAATATACCAGCCTGACAACATTATACCAGCCTCACAACAATATACCACCCTCACAACAATATACCAGCCTCACAACAATATATCAGCCTCACAACAATATACCAGCCTCACAACAATATATCAGCCTCACAACAATATACCACCCTTACAACAATATATCAGCCTCACAACAATATACCAGCCTCACAACAATATACCAGCCTCACAACAATATATCAGCCTCACAACAATATACCAGCCTCACAACAATATATCAGCCTCACAACAATATACCAGCCTCTCAACAATATACCAGCCTAAGAACAATATCACAGCCTCACAACAATATACCAGCCTCACAACAATATATCAGCCTCACAACAATATACCAGCCTCACAACAATATATCAGCCTCACAACAATATACCAGCCTCACAACAATATACCAGCCTCTCAACAATATACCAGCCTAAGAACAATATCACAGCCTCACAACAATATACCACCCTCACAGCAATATACCAGCCTCACAACAATATATCAGCCTCACAACAATATACCAGCCTCACAACAATATATCAGCCTCTCAACAATATACCAGCCTAAGAACAATATCACAGCCTCACAACAATATATCAGCCTCACAACAATATCACAGCCTCACAACAATATACCACCCTCACAACAATATACCAGCCTTACAACAGTATATCAGCCTCACAACAATATACCAGCCTCACAACAATATACCAGCCTCACAACAATATGCCAGCCTCACAACAATATACCAGCCTCACAACAATATCCCAGCCTCACTACAATATACCAGCCATACATCAATATATCGGCCTCACAACTATATACTAGCCTAACAACAATATATCAGCCTCACAACAATATATCAGCTACACAACAATATATCAGCCTCACAACAATATACCAGCCTCACAACAATATATCAGCCTCACAAGAATATACCAGCCTCACAACAATATATCAGCCTTACAACAATATACCCGTCTCACAACAATATACCAGCCTCACAACAATATATCAGCCTCACAACAATATACCAGCCTCACAACAATATATTAGCCTCACAACAATATATCAGCCTCACAACAATATACCAGCCTCACAACAATATACCACCCTCACAACAATATACCACCCTCACAATAATATATCAGCCTCACAACAATATACCAGCCTCACAACACTATACCAGCCTCACAACAATATACCAGCCTCACAACAATATACCAGCCTCACAAGAATATACCAGCCTCACAACAATATATCAGCCTTACAACAATATACCCGTCTCACAACAATATACCAGCCTCACAACAATATATCAGCCTCACAACAATATACCAGCCTCACAACAATATATTAGCCTCACAACAATATACCAGCCTCACAACAATATACCACCCTCACAACAATATACCACCCTCACAATAATATATCAGCCTCACAACAATATACCAGCCTCACAACACTATACCAGCCTCACAACAATATACCACCCTCACAACAATATACCACCCTCACAATAATATATCAGCCTCACAACAATATATTAGCCTCACAACAATATATCAGCCTCACAACAATATACCAGCCTCACAACAATATACCACCCTCACAACAAAATACCACCCTCACAATAATATATCAGCCTCACAACAATATACCAGCCTCACAACACTATACCAGCCTCACAACAATATACCACCCTCACAACAATATACCACCCTCACAACAATATATCAGCCTCACAACAATATATTAGCCTCACAACAATATATCAGCCTCACAACAATATACCAGCCTCACAACAATATACCACCCTCACAACAATATACCACCCTCACAATAATATATCAGCCTCACAACAATATACCAGCCTCACAACACTATACCAGCCTCACAACAATATACCACCCTCACAACAATATACCACCCTCACAATAATATATCAGCCTCACAACAATATACCAGCCTCACAATAATATATTAGCCTCACAACAATATCCCAGACTCACTACAATATACTAGCCATACATCAATATATCGGCCTCACAACAATATACCAGCCTCACAACAATATATCAGCCTCACAACAATATATCAGCCTCACAACAATATATCAGCCTCACAACAATATACCAGCCTCACAACAATATACCAGCCTCTCAACAATATACCAGCCTAAGAACAATATCACAGCCTCACAACAATATTCCACCCTCACAACAATATACCAGCCTCACAACAATATATCAGCCTCACAACAATATACCAGCCTCACAACAATATATCAGCCTCACAACAATATACCAGCCTCACAACAATATATCAGCCTCACAACAATATACCAGCCTCACAACAATATACCAGCCTCTCAACAATATACCAGCCTCACAACAATATATCAGCCTCACAACAATATATCAGCCTCACAACAATATACCAGCCTCACAACAATATATCAGCCTCACAACAATATTCCACCCTCACAACAATATACCAGCCTCACAACAATATATCAGCCTCACAACAATATACCAGCCTCACAACAATATACCAGCCTCACAACAATATCCCAGCCTCACTACAATATACCAGCCATACATCAATATATCGGCCTCACAACAATATACCAGCCTAACAACAATATATCAGCCTCACAACAATATATCAGCTACACAACAATATATCAGCCTCACAACAATATACCACCCTCACAATAATATATCAGCCTCACAACAATATACCAGCCTCACAAAACTATACCAGCCTCACAACAATATACCACCCTCACAATAATATATCAGCCTCACAACAATATACCAGCCTCACAATAATATATCGGCCTCACAACAATATACCAGCCTCACAACAATATACCACCCTCACAATAATATATCAGCCTCACAACAATATCCCAGACTCACAACAATATACCACCCTAACAACAATATACCAGCCTCACAACAATATACCACCCTCACAATAATATATCAGCCTCACAACAATATCCCAGACTCACAACAATATACCACCCTAACAACAATATACCAGCCTCACAACAATATACCACCCTAACAACAATATATCAGCCTCACAACAATATATCAGCTACACAACAATATATCAGCCTCACAACAATATATCAGCCTCACAACAATATATCAGCCTCACAACAATATATCAGCTACACAACAATATATCAGCCTCACAAGAATATACCAGCCTCACAACAATATATCAGCCTCACAACAATATATCAGCCTCACAACAATATATCAGCTACACAACAATATATCAGCCTCACAAGAATATACCAGCCTCACAACAATATACCAGCCTCACAACAATATATCATCTTCACAACAATATACCAGCCTCACAACAATATACCAGCCTCACAACAATATATCAGCCTCACAACAATATATCAGCCTCACAAGAATATACCAGCCTCACAACAATATACCAGCCTCACAACAATATATCAGCCTCACAACAATATATCATCTTCACAACAATATACCAGCCTCACAAGAATATACCAGCCTCACAACAATATACCAGCCTCACAACAATATACCAGCCTCACAACAATATATTAGCCTCACAACAATATATCAGCCTCACTACAATATACCAGCCTCACAACAATATACCAGCCTCACAACAATATACCAGCCTCACAACAATATATCAGCCTTACAACAATATACCATCCTCACAACAATATACCAGCCTCACAACAATATACCAGCCTCACAACAATATACCAGTCTCACAACAATATACCAGTCTCACAACCATATACCACCCTCACAACAATATACTAGCCTCACAACAATATACCAGCCTCACAAGAATATATCACCCTCACAACAATATACCAGCCTCACAAAAATATACCAGACTCACAACAATATAACACTGAGATTACAGATAGTTGTCGATTTATGTGATTTGGAAAGGTAGATGTGTTTCTAAATTGACTTAGTCTGGTAGAGAGATTGTTGGATTGACCCTTACAAGTTGAGGTATTGTCAACATGACGTGAGTGACCTGAGGAGGTTGAGGTGTTGTTGCCATGAGCTGAACTTGTAGAGGTATTGTTGTTATGACCTGGACAGGTATTGTTAAAATAACACCTCCAGTTGTTGTTCACATGAACTAGGTAGGTGTTGTTGATATGACATGAGCAAGTAAAACTGTGCTTCATATGGTTCAGATTCTTCTAAAGAACCGAGTAAATCATGTTACGGTAATAAACCTGTATTATAGTTATCTTCAACATAATGGACACCCAGTGCTGAATCAAGTATAAAAATCAAGATTGGTCAATGACAGATATTCTTTGTGTATCAATCATTGCCTCTTCAAGATGACACCTCCAGATCTAGGCATAAATATGTGCTCTCAACCTGTACCTTCTGCTGTTCACTAGAAATGTCACTTACCTCTAACGTCACTTAGGGGTAGGATATTTACTGACATCTAACTTAACTTTAACTCTTTCTGCTTTTTTTTTACTTAGCAGCTAATTACTGAAAGGTTTAATCAACAAGGAAGAGGATAACCTTTTTTAATAAAAGTAATTTTAATAATAATGGCGTTAACTTGTGCCAGTATCCAGAGAGTCTTAACCTTCCATGCAGCGATAATAAGAGGTTGTATAGTTTATTTCTAATTTAATATTTTTGTTTTTGTTTTTGTGGATGGCCATACTAGGTGCGATTTCCCAGTATGGAGAGTTGTTGGCAGTCTATGTTCTGGACACATTTTCTAGCCCGCTCCCTATAGTATGGGGTGACTAGAGTGGCTTCTGTAAAGGGAGGCCCGGTCACCAATATCTCAGTGAATAAACAATCTCCTTGTCTGTGCCATCCCACCACTACACCCACAAATGTATCCCACCACTCCACCCTCAGATGCATCCCACCACTACACCCACAGATGTATCCCACCATTACACCCACAGATATATCCCACCACTACACCCACAGATGTATCCCACCACTACACTCACGTATGTATCTCACCACCAGATACATATTACGTTAAGAAAACATTGGCTGGTTGACTTGAGACGATGTAATAAGTTTGCTAATGAATCATGGTTTAAGTTTAGATCTTTTTCTAAGGTCCTAACGAAAAGGTTATGTTTCAAATCTGGAATAAAATTTAATGTTAGAAAATTGTTATATAATGTACAATACTTCGCCTTCCAGCAACTTGCCCACAGACTTGGACATTACATGAAGGGAAGTGCTATTTTGCCAGTAACTACGAGATAACATGGCATGAAGCTCGAGACAAATGCCAAGAATTCAATACGAAGGCTGACCTCATTAGCATCCACTCCGAGGAGGACAACAACTTCTTCACAAGTACTGTATATGTCGTGCACTTCTTTGCTGCTTTAGGGTATTATTATGAGTTCAATATTATATTCTACTGCTGAATAATATGGGAATATCTTACATTAAAAATTATGCTGTCCCTGTGTTCATGCACGTGGGATAATTAAGCTACTTATCCACAACTTGTTGCAATTTAAGGCTACTTGGGGTTTTGGTAATAGCAGGAATATTGACCTTCTTAAATCACTGAAATGGTGTCTCTTGTATTAAACGAAGATTCATATCTACTCAACCATTTAATATTATTAATTGAAAAAACCTACTGGAAGCTTATCAACACCATCAGCTTTATAACTTCATTTTCTTCTCAGCTGCCAAAATTGTCAGCTTGGAACGTATTTCTACTAGTTTCTTACCCTAAGTCGTCCATTACTACTAAACAGTATATTAAACGAAGGTTTAAAAAAAAACTGTATTTACCTAGTAAATGAAACCCGTAACTATGTTATTATATTGTGGTGTACCATTGTAAAATTTTCTTATTATAGAATTAAATACAATTATGAATATATATATATATATATATACATATATATATATATATATATATATATATATATATATATATATATATATATATATATATATATATATATATATATATATATATATATGCTGATAGCCACAAGGAAAGAAGAAAACACGTTGAGGAATATAAATATATCTATAATATTGGCTCAAACCTTAAATACCCTAGATCTTTCATAGACAAATGCCTGAACATTACAAAGAAATCTTTTTATAGAACTCATCCCAAGCCCACCCATGACCATAAGAATCTCTTAGTATTACCATTTCACAAAAATTTCTCTCAAATTCCTTTACAACTAAAAACCTGGAACGTCAATGTGGCATTTAAAAACTCGTGCACTGTTAAACAAATGTTAATCAAGAACTCCCCCAACAACACAATTGGTTGCATTTATAAAGTTCCTTGCAAGAAATGTAATATGTTTTACTTAGGCCAGACAGGTAAAGATCTTGTAACTAGACTTAAACAACATAAATATAGTGTTAGGACAGGCCAGGAATCCAATGCTCTGTTTGTTCATCTGAGGGATAATAAGCATTGCATTGACTGGGATAATGCCTCCTCAATATTACCTTGTAATTCAATTGACATTAGGAACATTATAGAATCTAGTTTCATTAAACATACCAAAGTAGTTTTGAAAGAGTGTAGGGAACAGATTAGCGGACCCCTTGTAAATTTATTTACAAAATCATTAGACACCGGAGTTGTGCCAGACTTGTGGAAACAGGCAAATGTAGTACCCATATTCTAAAAGGGAGACAGAGCATCAGCGTCAAATTACCGGCCGATCAGTTTGACGTCAGTAGTGCGGAAATTTCTTGAATCAATTATAGCAGATAGTATCCGATCGCATCTAGAGAAAAGCAAATTAATCTACGACTCTCAACATGGGTTTACAAAGGGAAAATCTTGTCTAACAAATCTGCTGACGTTTTTTAGGAAAGTCTTCGAGGTAGTAGATAATGACGAAAATTACGATGTTATTTACTTAGATTTTAGCAAAGCATTTGACAGAGTACCGCATCAGAGGCTTCTGAGAAAAATTAAGGCTCATGGTATCGAGGGGAAAGTTTTAAATTGGATAAAATCATGGCTCACTGATAGAACGCAGAGGGTCAGCGTAGATGGTGTTAAATCTGAGTGGGGCCGTGTAACCAGTGGGGTTCCCCAGGGGTCAGTACTAGGCCCACTCTTGTTCATAATCTACATAAACGATCTAGATACTGGGATCAGCAGTGACATAAGCAAGTTTGCGGATGATACCAAAATAGGGCGGCAGATTAATTCAGGGCAGGATGCAACTGCATTACAGGAGGATCTAAATAAACTGCAGGGGTGGTCTGAAAAATGGCAAATGAAATTCAACACCAGTAAGTGCAGCGTACTTAATATTGGAAGAACAAATACTGACAATGTATACAGCCTTGACAACATCAACCTAGAGAAGTCGACTTGTGAAAGAGAGCTAGGGGTACTTGTAAGCCCGGACCTACGGCCTAGAAAACAGTGCGTTAATGTTCGACATAAGGCAAACAGAGTATTGGGTTTTATATCTAGAAGTGTAAGTAATAAGAGTGCAGAGGTCTTATTGCAACTATATCTTGCGTTAGTCAGGCCGCACCTCGATTATGCGGTTCAGTTCTGGTGCCCTTATTATAGAATGGATGTCAATTCACTAGAGTCGGTGCAGCGAAGAATGACGAAAATGATTCCGGGACTTAGAAGCCTTCCATATCAGGATAGGTTAAAGAAACTTAACTTGCATTCCCTAGAAAGACGAAGAGTGCGGGGAGATATGATAGAAGTATTAAGTGGGTGAAAGGAATCAATAAGGGGGATATAGATAAAGTTCTTATAATATCGAAGCAGGATAGGACTCGGAGCAACGGATTTAAGTTGGATAAGTTTAGGTTTAGGAGGGAGATAGGAAGAAACTGGTTCACAAATTGGGTGGTGGACGAGTGGAACAAGGTTAGCAACTTTGTAGTAGGTGCTGGAACTCTGGAAAGTTTCAAAAGGAGGCTAGATAGATTCATGAATGATAGAGAGCGGTAGTAACTCTCGATAGGAGCTGACATGCACAGGCCAACCGGCCTATTGTAGACTCCTTATTTTCTTATGTTCTTATGTTCTTATTTGTAACCAGGTGAGAAGGTTGGGACACCTTACCCTCTGACCTGACTACCGACCGTTGCGGTGCTTTTTAAAGATTAGTAGGGTCATTACCTAATACCTGACCATTGTGGACCTGATCTCACATAAGAACATAAGAACATAAGAATGGAGGAAACTGCAGCTGGACTATTGTCCTATACTGGGCAGTCCCATTTACACCCAACCCCTATTGCTCATATGAGCATCCAACCTATGTTTGAAGCAATTCAGCGTATTCGAGTTAATGATGATATTTGGTAACTTGTTCCATTCATCCACTACTCTGTTTCCAAACCAGTGTTTACCTATTTCACGCCTAAATCTAAATTTGTCTAATTTAAAACCATTGTTACGAGTTCGCTCCTAGTTGGATAGTTTGAGTACCTTTGTAATGTCCCCTTTGTTTAGCCCTGCCTTCCACTTATACACCTCTATCAGGTCGCCCCTCGCTCCACGTCTCTCAAGGGAGTGCAAATTAAGATGCTTTAACCTGTCTCTATACTCAAGGTTCCTAATGCCCGGGATTAGTCTTGTCACCCTCCTCTGTATATATACACCTTGTTTTGTAGTTCTCCTTAGTCTGTACTCAACCCTGAAGATTGGAATGACACGAAAGCGCTTGGGAACTTCGTGTTTTCTTCTTTCATTGTGGTTATCAGCATATACCTGGATCACGCGCAACTACAGTGATTTACTTGCATATATATATATATATATATATATATATATATATATATATATATATATATATATATATATATATATATATATATATATATATATATATGTATATAAAAAACAGTATTAGATAAGATATTTAACCTCGACAATAAACTTATAGCCCAGTTAACACAACGCAGTCCAGCCACATGGCTTGGGCTGACTTACAATTCAACATACCAAAAATGGAGTTGGAGTGATGGCCAGGTCAACAACTATACCAATTGGAATGGAGGAGAGCCCAATAATTTATACAGTGAATGGTGTACGGAGTGCATTGACTATCCTGGTGACATCACTGATGGCAAATGGAACAACCTTGACTGTACTCAGTCAAGGGCTTTTGGCTGCGAGTTATTTCCCAGTGAGTTGGAAAATTTATACTATGGTTTATAGTGACTTGTACTATTATTTATGAATATATAGAAAACTCACACGTACACTTATGTATACAGTTACTTATACAAATATTTCTAATTCATTCTCCTTATTGTAAACTAGTTAAAAGTAATATTGTGTAATGCAGCGTTTTACTCCCAGCACACGTTGTTGGCTGTGATGATGGCTGGATGGGATTCGACAAGTACTGCTACTGGTATAATGACCCGGATTATGTTTACTTGTCTGCGACCTACAGTGATGCAAGGTCAGACTGCCAGAGCAAGGGCGGTGACCTAGTCTCTATACATAGTGCAGAGGAGAATGACTTTGTTGTTGCCCTGACGAGCACTTATGGTAAGTGGTTCATTTCAACTTTCATGTTCATTACATTCATAATTTGCTGTTTATTTTGATTTCGGTTTCCAAAGATTTCAAGTGCTGAGTGATTTCAATTTTGAGTGAAGGGTCAAGCAGATGATCTTCTTCAATCTCATCAAAAACAGTTGAAAGATTCTCAAACATGGCAGCATTTCCTGTACTGACTTTCCTTTACCAATTCTGGAGCTTGGCAAGAAATGCACGAAGACAATCCATGAGGTGAAACACCTTTCTTTCCTTGTCTTGTGGTTTAAGATTCAGCCTGTTAAGTTGCTCAAATCTGCGAGATATGCAAAACTTGGCTCCCACAACACATCAATGAAGTGACTTAAGAGAACACCCTTCCCTTACACTTCCAAGAATAACTTAAGCTCTCCTCGAAGTTCAAAAACTCGATTCACAACATTACCCTTGGAAAGCCAGCGCACTTTGGAGTAAAAGGTGGCTTCATGCTCTGAATCTATGTCTCTACAAAGGTTCTGGAAAAGACGAAAGTTCAGATTTCCTGCTTTCACACAGTTGACACATTTAACCACTGCCTCCAGGATCTTGCAAAGTGCATGAGGGAGGGTTCTCGACACCAGTGCAAAACGATGGTTCGTACAATGATCCACCTTGGTATTCGAAGTTACTTCCCTGCCACGCTTCTGGAACCCCGATTTCGATCCCAGCATCGCCGGAGCCCCATCCATACAGACTCCGCAACAATTTTCCCATGTGATCCAGCTAGCTCCGAAGAAGGAAGACAGCTTTTCCATCACATTTACAGCTATTGTGGTGGTTCTAAGCTGTGTACAAAACAGATAGTCATTTTTGATGTCTCACGAGAAAACATACGTAACAAACGAGCAGCTAACGTCCGTTGACTCATCCAGCTGTATTGCGAACATACTAGCTGGAAACGATTTAATCTCCTGTATCAGTTGTTCCTTTATATCCTCCGATATTTCACTGATTCGCCGTTTCACTGTGTTGTTTAATAAGGAAATCTGCTGCAGCTTACGTTCACTTGCCTCTTCAAGAACCCGCTTGACCACTTTTAAAGTACACGGCTTAATTAAAGTTTTACCAATTGTGTGGGCCTTCTTTTGCTTTGCTATTTCGAGGACTGGTAATGGAAAGCACCACTCTCATCTAGTTTCTGTTTTTCCAAACTCTCATGACACTTGAAGAAATTCCCCACATTTTCTTGAAGCATTACAACTTATAGCAGCCCACCATGGTTCCCAGGTTAAGAACAACTTAGTTACGGTATAAATACCTTATCTGCATATTTTTTAAAGATGCTGACACCAAAAATTAGAAGACAATGAACAATGATAGCAGCATCCAGGATTTTGCATTCATAATTCACGGGAGCCTCAGCTGTTTATTCTGCTCAAGACATTGTAGCAATTTTGATTTCCCGATTGGTAGATGCAGCTTGCCAAAGTTCGGAGCGAAGGTGGGTATGAGTGTATTTCATGGAAACTCTATGCCCGAAGAGTTTTATATTGTCCCGGAGCTCTTAAATCTTTTTCCATGCCTTGAAGCAATCTTGACGGATGACAGGGATTTTATCCTGATTGGCTCATGCATGGAACTGCACCGATTCTCTACTGCAATCTTGACAAAGTGGTGGTTGTGTTTCTTGCTAATATTTTCCAAGTTTCGAGTTGTCTCTACCACTCAGTCCTTCACGCAGTTGCAGCTGTCAGTAAAATGAAGTACAACAATGTAGACAAAAAGAAAATAATCATCCGTCAGATTTACTATTATACCCCAGTAGCATGTTTAATGGTCTATTTTATTCGTATATTGAACTAGTTTAACCCTCACCTATGAAAAAAAACGGGTACAAAGCATATACTCAAAAAAAAAAAAAACTATAAATTATTACTCTGACATACCAAATTTTGGAGGAGAACTTAGAATTGGTTGCCATATTGGATTTTTTGTGTACCACAAGAATTTTGGGAGAAATCTAAGAGGGCTGTTAAGCTAAAATTATTAAGTAAGGCCTATAGAAATTCTATAAAAAAAATTGAGCACTTACCTGTCATGTCATGATAATTTCTCTAAGCGACCCAACTAAACTGTGAGATTGTAATGTTGCTGGTGAATTCATCATCCAAAACTATTCCGTTAACTTTAATATAAAATATTTTTTCCTGATCAATATCTGTTGCTTTATACTCCAATAAGGTCGAATATTTATGACAGGATACATCAACGATTCATATTCAGAAGTCCAAAGCATTGACATAACAGTATTCGAAGCATAAGATGAGTCAACAGCTGATGTTCTATTACCTTAGACAAATATTAAATAAGGCAAATTTACTCGGTAGTTCTCAATACTTTACTGCGTGGAAGATGTCTATCTCAAGGTTACTATAACAGGGTAGAAAGTGACCACTTTGAATATAATAACAAAAGATTAATTTTTTTTTGTATATGTATTCACTGAAAGGAAGTGGGTACTGTATAGATATGTAAATACCAAGATATGTGAACACGCCTGACGCCAAGACTCTTGTTACCATTCATTGTACCATTTATTCACATGTCTGTATTACTACATATTATTATAGCATGTCTGATATCTATGTTTATGTCTAATGCCTATGTTCACTTACTATGTCCCGATGTACTATGTCTGTACCGCGCTAGTTGAGTAACTAGAAGACCTCATTTATTGTCCTAGTAATGTCTAGCAACTCTCCTTGCCTAGCTCGCTAACTTCCCTCAGATCGGCTTCGGCCTGCCTACGGCACGGAGTCCCTAGTGCTCGTTTATGTATCGGTCGGCTATCCCGCCAAGTCTTGAACTACTTATTGAATATATCTACTGCTCGTGCTCTGGAGTTTGAAGAACCTTGTCTAGGATTTCATCCCACCACAGGTACCATCCAATTGCCATGACTGCCCATTATGGAGAGTGTGGATACAACACACTGAATGCTAAATCTTCGTTCCACGAGGAGGTATCATGGCCGGTACTGCACGTATCCTCTTTCACTTCCCCAAGTTATAAACCTCGGTACCCATTTACAGCAGGGTGAACTGGGAGTGCTTGAACCACCAACAATGGAACAGTAGGAGCACTCTGTATCCAATCGACCGCCGCACTCTTATCTAATATACTATAGGACTAGGCATGTGTCTGTTTGTGTGTGTGTGTGTGTGTCAGTTCTGGACAGCCAAAACAGCACAATCGTTTTTCATCAAACTTGGTGGAAAAATCGCAAAAAAATTCGTAGAGTGGAACAAACCTGGTCCCATATCGATGGTTTCTTTAGGAAGCCATTAATTAACCTTTTTATTTACGACGGAAAACGATGCAAGTCTATGGACTTGGCGCACCCTCATTCGCTGGACGCTGTCAGCCCACAATTGCAGTTATCATACTGCTCCCTCCTCCTCCCCCCACTTTTTTTCTTAGCCTACTTTTTTTTAATGTTGTTTGGATTAGTAAAGGAAGGAAGATGAGTAAATAGCAGAATAAAGAAGGGGAAACAGAAAAGGGTTAGAGATAACAGGTGAGGGGGAGCTGAGTTTCATCATGTGTCTGGATGCGCAGTTTCAACGTTACCAGACGACCTTACAGCTACAGTGTATACTTATTCCTGTGGGTGACTGTACATGGAAAAGGAGAAGAGATAAAATGATAATAACAGGAATGCATGGAGAAGATGACTACAATAGACACAGGGTGAATATAGACAGTGAAACAGACAGGAGGTTGACAAAAATAGACAGATTCATGCATGCACAAATAGACAATATGGCAACTAACATGACAGACAGACAGCTGACTGACTGGTTCACATTAGACAAAAACAGGCAGACACACACCAACAACGGAAAAGACAGACAGATTTGACGACACAAAGAGTACAGACGGGCTTACATTCAAGCACCACGCAGACGAACAGACAGTTGGGATGGCAATAGACAGGACGGATAGACTTGAGACAGATTAGAAGGCATTTATAAACAAGAATAACACCAAATTGACCATAGCTGCGTCAGTGAGGGTAGCTGGTCTTACATCCACCAACGTAAATAATAAGACACATTGAAAACTAACACCCTCGCGTGGAAAGAACATCGATGGTCGGTCAGTCATGTGAGATGGGCCTAAAACTGACTAACGTAGATGATGACTATGATGACTTAACACAGGTGATGACTTAAGCAGATGGTGACTAATATAACCAGAATCAAGGTCACTTCTCTTCATAATATAATTTATCTCGGAATGATCATCCGTGATTCATAAGAATTTTTTTATTATTATTTTAACCTCTCCTTATGGCGAATATTTCTTTAACTAATTATTCTAACCTTTATTCTATTCCTTCTTATAGTATATTAGATGCTGTAAGTATCACGACCACGACCATGATTAAAACAACCACGACCATGATTATAACAACCACGACCATAATTATAACAACCACGACTATGATTATAACAACCACGACCATGATTATGACAACCACAACCATGATTATAACAACCAGGATTATGATTATATCACCCAACCGTGATTATAACAACCACGACTATGATTATAACAACCACGACCATGATTATAACAACCACGACCATGATTATAACACCCACGACCATGATTATAACAACCACGACCATGATTATAACAAGCGCGACCATGATTATAACAACCACAACTATGATTATATCACCCACGACCAAGATTATAGGAACCACGACTATGATTATAACAACCACGACTATGATTATAACAACCACGACCATGAATATAACAACCACGACTATGATTATAACAACCACGACCATGATTGTAACAACCATGACCATGATCATAACCACGACCATGATCATAACCACGACCATGATTATAGCAACCACACCCATGATTATAGCAACCACGACTTTGATTATAACAACCACGACCATGATTATAACACCCACGCCCATGATTATAACAACTACGACTATGATCATAACAACCACGACTATGATCATAACAACCACGACCATGATTATAACAACCACGGCCATGATTATAACAATCACGGCCATGATTATAACAACCACGACCATGATTATAATAACCACGACCATGATTATAACAACCAAGACCATGATTATAACAACCACGACCATGATTATAGCAACCACAACCATGATTATAACAACCACGACCATGATTATAACCACGACCATGATTATAACAACCACGACCATGATTTTAACAACCTCGGTAAACTGTACCACAGGACTCGCCACCGGGCACGAAGGGCCCGCGATCACTTGTGTATTTACTAAGGCCACAAAAAAAAGACAAATCCTTATTCTACTTGTTAAACCTACAGGGCGACGATCCTTATTGAGCCTCGTCACCAGAAGACAGTTGATCCTTATGAATCAATCTTTCAATGAGGGATTTATTGATTCAAGTACATACAATATTTGTTTTCCAATGCATTGTTTATTTAAATAATAATTCAGGGTTCGCACAGTGGGATCCAAAAGAGAGGTTATGTAAACTCTGTAATGAAGGTGAAGTTGTTTCCCATTGAAATACTTCACATAAATGATCACAGTGTATGTATGTATGTATGTATTCGTACGGACCTTTTATAAAACAATATTTCTATTCGCAGTTGTTTAATTGGTATGTTTTCTATTAAAGCTAATTTCACTTGCTACTTTTTATGTTTTTCTTTTTTAATTTATAATTTTGTTGGCTATTGATATTCTTTATATTGTCACTATTCGATGTAATTAATACTGTAATGTATATATATCATTAAATTGGTGCGGAATTACCAGTACTGTTCACGTGAACTAGTGTTGCACTGAACAACACCAAAACAGATGATCCATTGACAGTCAGATGTTGAAGACAGGCTGACACTGGGACGCGATGAAGGCACACTGTAGATGTTGACTAACGTTAAGTTGAATAACTCTCAGCAGACAATTAATTATATTGAAGATACTTTGATCCTGAGATGCGCTGAAGAAGCGCTGACGTTGGGTGGCGTTGAAGATAGACCAATTAATTACGGTGATGAAGATTCTTTGACACTGGGATGGCAATAAAGACACCCTGACGCTTGGGTGCGTTAATTGTAGCACCGCCTTTGAGACTGTCATAGTGTCAGATGACTGATAGACTTCAAAATTCAACTTAAGTACAGTATTTACTTCATGGGTGGGACAGGTTCAGTTAACGGCTGCCCTACTGTTTTTTTTTTTTTTTACGTTAAGGTAAGGAAAGGATGGAAGGCATGCTGGGGCTCAAGACACAGCCAGACATGAGGGATGGAGAAGTCACAACATATAGTCGTGGGGGGAAAGGTTGGGAAAGAAGTTTAATGAGTTAAACAGAGGGGGACGACACCCCTTGTTTTACATAATACAGAGTTTGTTGGCTAACTAAGCTAACCTAGGATTTAAAATGAGGTTGCACAATGGTTATTTTAGTAGACAATGAGTAGATTGATTTTACAATTATAAGTTTATTAACATCTTATACTGTATTACGTTATGGGCTCACTTGATTGTGACTTGATAAATGTGAATTTATATCATCTAAGTTTTAATCTAAGGTGGATCACTGTGGCGGACATAGATGGGTCGCGGGTTGGGTTGTTGTAGTGCGGGCAGACTCTGGGGCCACCAGGCGTGGGGTCTCCCTCCGTTGATGTCTTCCCCTCGTAGGTGGTCTGGGCTGTGAGGGTCGTCCAAGAGCTTGTTCCAAACCTTCTTCCCTAGGCGATGTCACCTGAAGTTGAGGGCCTCTGTTTTATTTCTTAGGTGGATGGTTTCCACTGTCTCCTGGTAGGGTGGCGCTTGGCCACTGGCTGACCTCAAACACTTGTTTTGGAAGCTCTGTATTTGTTGTAGTCTTTGGCTTTATTTAGTCTGTCCTTCAGGTGGGGAATGATGCCCGTCCGAGAAATGATGAGGCCGAGCAACCTGCCTTGTTTAGAGTACTCAATCTCTTCGTCGTCGATCATCAATGGGGCCGGCTTGAATTTGGCTATGGGTATGACCTCAAATTTCGTTTTGTTTGTTTTTATTTTCCATTTATGTTCATATTCCGAGATCTCCTCTATTGCCCGAGCAGTGAGTCGCGCCATCCTTGCTGTGGACCTTCCTGGGCAGGTGACGATCTGTGTTACATCGTCGGCATACATGACGTACTCGCTGCCGACGATTGGGGGTGGCAGGTCAGCCGTGTAGAGTGTGTAAAGGGTTGGTGAGAGACAAGAGCCCCTAGGCACGCCGCTCGATAGTGAGAATTCTTTTCCAAAATGTTCTTGCATCTTGATTTTGGCTCTGCGGTCCATAATGAAGTTGCACAGCAGGCGCGTCAGATTTTCGGGTAGCCCCAGTTGTATGATCTTATACTGCAGCCCTGCTTGCCAAACTTCGTCAAACGCCTTGCTGACGTCCCTCAGTACTATAATGCACTGCAGGCGGCCAGTCATGGCATTGGCGATCTGCTCGTAGGCCTGAGCTATGGCGGTGGATGTGCCTCGGTACTGGCGGAAGCCGAACTGGCGGGGATTATGCACGTCTTCGTCCTCCAGATACATCCGCAATCGCTTGTTGACTATTTTTTCGAAGATTTTGGCAGGTACCTCTAGCAGCGATATTGGTCGAAAGTTTTCGACTTTGTTTGGAGGCTTCCCTGCTTTTGGTATGAGGCGAATATCGGCGATTTTGAACATCTTAGGGAAGTATCCAGAGGCGAGACAGGCGTTGCATATATGAGCAAGCCTCTCTATCATGTTGTCGGGGAGTTGAGTCAGGATCTTCTTGTTAATGTGACTTTGACCAGGTGATTTGTTTTTAAACCCTTTTATGACGGCTGACACATCTGCAGGAACTATGGGCTCCGTCAGGTAGCTTCCGTCCACCAGTCTAGTGAAGTCAGTCCGTCGGAGCGGCAGGAGCAGGTGCTGATGGTCCTGCAACTGACCTAAAATGTCCTCCTCAAACTCCCTGCCGAAGCCCTCGTTCTCCTGTTCACTAATGGTAAAGATCTTTCGTAAATATCGCCGATGTAGTTGTTCTTGGTTTCCCTCCTTGAATATTTTCAAGTTGTTTTGGTCGAGCAGGTAAGGGACAGTGCTAGAGGTGAAACCCATCAGTAGCTTGATCCCTTTCCAGAATGCAGCAGAATCGCGGTAATTGTTGGCTGCCTCCCACACCAAGGCGACCCACTTTTGTTCATGTAGACGTTTGCTGTCGTGCTGGATGTCCGTCTGTAGCTCTCGTTACCGGTCTCTCAGATCTTGCGTCCACCCGCGGATACTGGCTAGCTGTCTCACGTGAGCGTACTGGACACTGAGCTGCCTCAGCTGGTGACTAGTGTGAGGAAGGGGAATGGTCCTGTAACTGGTGGTCGGGATGTTGTTGTCCATCTCCGTCTTCACATCCTTATACCATTGTTCGACCGCGTCGTCGATGTCATTGGGGCTGGCTTCTTCCAGGTTTCTACCCTGCTTGAGACTGAGAGACTCCTTGAAGGAGTCCCAGTCTGCCCGTTTGAGGTTTGACATGATGTTGGCGGGGATCATAATGGGATTGGATTAGAGCGTCACGACGACTGGCAGGTGATCGCTGGTACTGAGGGGTCCGGCGGTAACGTGCGTGTTCAGGATGGCCTCGTTGTTTGAGAAGATTATGTCGGGTGTTGTGGCACTGGTACGTCTGATCAATGTCTGGAAACCTGGCCCGAGGTTTTGCAGTTTTCCCCTTCTGATGTTGTCATACAGCGCCACACCGACGTTGTTCTCATTACCGTGTCCTAGTATGGCGTGGCGCGCATTTAAGTCCCCTATGATGTATGTTGGTTTTCTGTGGCGTAGCAACTGGTTGAGGTCTTGCTCGGGAAAGTAAGAACGTCTGGGAGGTAGGTACATTGTGCATATGATAACAGGTCCCCTAGTTGTCTCCACCTGCACTCCCAGAACTGAATCCTCGAAGTCTGGCAACACTCTGTGACTCAGCCGTGACCTGATGGCCACAGCGACACCATCGTTCAGCTCACCCGTCATGTTCCTCTGGTATACAGTGTAGCCAAAAATTTTCAGCTTACTTTCGTCCTTTATGCCAGTACTGTTTAACAGAATGATGTCTGGGTCTAATTGATAGTATAAGTTAGACAGTTCGTTACGTCTATTAAGGGACCAGTGTAGGACATTATGTTGGACAATTTTCATCCTGCTAACGACTGCCATATCGGAGACTGTAGCTTGGGGCGTCGCTTGGGGTGTTTGCTCGGCTTCTGCCATTTCTATGGGGACGGAACTTCTTAGCAGAACCTTCGGACATTTGCTTGTCAGTCAATGGCGGGCCCTCGAACTTCTCGTCACCCGTGTACAGGAAGGTGTTCAGGTCTTGGGCCTGCGTGTCGTAGTAATCAACTGACGCTGCAGCTCGAGGGTCTTGTTCCTCTGTGGAGTGAGTCGTCATCATCTGGTCGCAACCATTGACTGTGGTTGCAGTCCGATGGTCACTGTCGTCGTTGGGAGTGCATGTAATGGGATCGCGGGCATTTACGGTGTCGTTGGAGCTGTGATCCCAGGGGGACTGACTGGCCACGTCGGGATTGCGGCTATACTGACTTTTGCCTAAGTCAAGGAGGTCATGGTCTATTTCTGGCGTGGGTTGAGGTCGTCGGTAAGTCGTTGATTGGGTTACTGCCTTAAGGATTTCTTTTGAAGGGACTTTGTCGCTTATTTCAACAGGTGCAATGTTGTTCGTGGTTAGTGTCTCGTTGAGGTATTTCGAGAATGAACCTGGATGAACCATGATCATGTGATGGGCATGCAGGTAAGACAAGTATACAGTGGTGGCTTTGGACTCGTCCAGCTGTGGAGAGGAGACGCTCCTGATGCTCTCGGCCACTGCGTCCCTCATGGCGCCCAGTGACTCAGTAACTGCCTGTTTTATTGAGTCCTTGATGGTTCTTATCTCTGATTGCAGGACTTCCGTGGTCTCGCTGACATTGTTGAGCTTTTGGGAGTCTGCTTGAGTTTTTTTTAAAGCGTCTTTTAGGGTTTGGCTGTAAGCCATGATCGTCGACTGAGTGGTCCTTTCTATGGTGTTAGAAATGTCCCTGGTTTCTTTTTGTTTGGTTATTTCGGACAGTTTCTTCTCTGTTTCTTGAAGTACCTGTTTCCTGACCAGGCAGGTGGCAGAGAAGGACCTGTGATCACCCTCGCAGACGACACACTTTTTATGGTGCTACGGCAGTCTATGTAGAAGTGCTGATCAGATGAACACTCAGCGCATATGACCCCTTGCATGGGGCAGTTCTTGGTTATGTGGTCATTGTATTTATAGCACTTCATACATTGTTGGATGGGCGTATACTTTTCATATTCTATTTGGTGTGATGAGATGGAAGTGCCATATGCATAGAGCCCCTTCTCCTTCATTCTTTTTGCATCAGTTGTGTCTGCAAAGCGAACCTTGATTATATTATGGGCATACATAGGATACACCTCCACAACCTTGACATTGTTTTGCTTTTATATTTCATCTCTTATTTCTTCTGCGTTATTTTCCACTACATCTTTGTCTAGCTTCTTACATACAAGGGTGAGCTTGGCGCCGTATTCCCGTGGGACAATGACCTCGTAACCGTTGGTTTTCATTTTGTCCATGGCACTAGACTTAAGTAGTTTATCAGCATCTTCATCTGTTTCTGTGAGGATGATGTAACCATCTCTCAGATCCACAAGTCTATTTATTCTCACCTTTAGGTCGGTCAATAGCCTTTTTAGCCCTATCCGAGACCCCTGGGTCGGGGTTCCGGAGATCTTCACTCTCACTTTGGCCATGGTCAGTAACATACATGAGTGAATGAATGAAAATTCTACCTAATCTGTCCACCTCAGCTAAACTCCATGGATGCCGCTCCTTCTGTCCGCTTGCTAGGAGAGTAAAGACGGGTCAAGGGGTAGGGTGAACAGACAATCCCCTGACGGGGGCCTAGCCAAGCCCTAACACCTAACAGTGACACACTGCTGGCTTGGTACCCTCCCCTGAAATAACCCTATTTATCCTTTCAGCTACATACCCTATCCCAGCCCCAGGAAAACACACCCAAGTCCTACGTTTCCTATTCTCTTGCACAAAAAGTCTTATCTAAGAACCTCACCTGGCTGTCCCCCAACTACCCCAACCTTACCACTGGGCAGGGTTTGAACTGCCCTTTTCTCTTTTGGCACCACACCGTCCTGCCTCTTCTCTTCCTCGCCAGCTTCCTCCAACACTTGGTAGGGGTTACTACACTCCACACCCTGGTCAGCTTTCCTGAGTCTGACCCTAGTCCCCTTGGAAACAACCACTCTCCACGCCTGCTCCTCCTTCGCACGTGTCCTGCTAGGCAGGACACCTACCTGAAGGAGTTGAGTCCTGAGGGCTTCCTTCTCCCCCTTTAAAACATGTCTGTCTCTCTCTCTCTCATTAGCCCAATAAAGCACGCAGACTTCTACATATTATCAACACCTCACCCCGCCAAGATTCGAACCCATGATCTTATAACTGTGATCGGGGAACGTTACCTCTGGACCACCAGGAAACTAAAAGCAGTCCTAGACTCTGTTATATTTCACATAAAGCCTGTTCACAAGCTTATGGCGCCGTCAACCTCTTTTGGGGACTACCCATGCCGCTTAGGTGATCAGAGTAACGTTTTACCAAATCCGGCTTCGAAACACGAGGATCCATATATATTTCATTAGACCAATAAAGCACATGGCCTTCTACATATAATCAACACCTCACCCCGCCAGGATTCGAACCCACGATCTTATGACTGTGACTGGGGAACATTACCTCTGGGCCACCAGGACACAAAAAGCAGTCCTAGACTCTGTTATATTTCTCACAAAGCCCGTTCAACGAGCTTATGGCGCCGTGAACCTCTAATGGGGACTACCCATGCCGCTTAGGTGATGAGAGTAACGTTTTACCAAATCCGGCTTCGAAGTATCCAGCCTGATTTCTTGAAAAACTGATTCGTGAGTGATTAGTGAGTGACATGACCAGTACAATATTTACCTGTGATTCCCCTGGTGAATTTGTGACTCTGTGACTGTGTTTTCCCTCAGTGCCACGGCTTGTAATCAGGGCCCTAGTCCTGCCCACCGTCCTCCTCCCCCACCGTCCCACCAGGCCGGCCACCCCAGCTGACCACACAGTTTGATCGACTCCCCACTGCCAGCCTACACTCCCCTCACTATCTTCGATATGTCTAAGTTGGCTGCTAGAGTCAAAAATTTAAATTTCACGACGCAACAGCTGGTTGATGTGATAATTGAAGTCCAACGGACTCTCATACAGGACCTCATACAACAAATGAATAAGAAGACCATTGGGAAACTAGAGGAAGCTGACTGGCGTCTCGCTAACCAGCTAAGTGAGATTAGAAGCAGCTTGGAATTCTTGCAAGGGGAAATAAATGATTTACACGCAAAATTGAACGCTGAAGCTAAAGAGAACCGAACACTCAGGACCCTAGTTCAACAGGTGAGCGAGGAGAATTACAGGCTTAAAATGGAGCAAACGTCAACAGCAGACCGGGTGGATTATGTGGATAACATAGGACGGCGAAACAACCTCAGGATTGCCGGAGTCCCTGTAGATATCCACGAGAACTGGGAGTCATCTCAACGCAAAATTTCACGCCTGCTGAATGAACATTTTAAACTTCTTGAAGTAAAGTTTGACTGTGTTCAACGCGTCAGGAAACCCAACTCCTCCCGCCCCGGCGACATCATAACAAAATTCTCATCCCCCTCTGACCATAACAAAGTGTTTTATCAAGGCAGTAAGCTGAAAGGAACTACTATCTTCGTCAACGAGGGCCTTTGCCCAGGTACGACTAAAGCCCGCCAACAGCTAATGGACCAGTTAAAAAAAGCCAGGGAACAAGAGAAACACGTGACGTTCAGTCATAAAACCCTTGTTATAAGGGATAGGGCAAGTGGACACCCGCCCACTCACCCACCCGCTGTACCAGCCCTTCTAAGCCCCTCGAGAACCCCCTCCCCTCTGACAGGGGAACCAGCCACTGCCACTATCCCCCCCCCCCCACCCCCTGCCGGCCAACTCAGGTACTAGGCGTCCACCCTCTGTGTTGAAAACCAGCAATCCTCAACAGTACCCAGTTACCAGTCATCTTAATTCTGTTGGTTGTAGCACTTGTGAGTACGTTACCCCCCCACTACTATAACTTTCTTTGGTCTTCCCTTTTCAAACCTCAGTGACCCTCAGTTTTTGCTGTTCCTTAATCAGTATCAATGTTCCCACAATGATGATGTTAGTGTCGTTCCCTAAGAGGTACTAGATCGTTTGTGTTACACCCCTTCACCCATGATGTCGACACAATACTCCCTCATATTGATCCTGATGCCATTCTACAAAACTCGCTGGGTTACAGCAACCTCATTTGTATCTATTACTTTCCTGACTCTCTCGAGTTTAGTTCTAGTCTTCTTCTACCTCATACCTTTTCCTTAATGAACCATAACATCACAAGTATTCCCCTTCATCTAGATACCTTTTTAGATCAGTGTATATCTTCTATTGCCCACAAATTTGATGTACTTGGGTTCTGTGAGACCAAACTCGCTAACGATATTGAATATGTGTATAACATTCCTAATTATAATAGACACTGCGTCAACACATCACGTGGTGTTGCACTATATGTTGATATCAAGTATAACACTTCTGTAAGAGATGATTTGAAGGTTCAGGAGGAGTTCACGGAGAGTATTTTTAATGAATTACGTAACGACACATGAAATATTTGAGAAGGAGTAATCTACAGAAGACCCCACACTAATGAAAGGAAATTTCTTGAAAATTTTCTGAGCATATCTCTATTATAAGTTCAGAGAGGAAACTCTGCTACATTACAGGAGATTTCAACCTCGATCTATTAAAATCAGAAACTGACACCTCAGTATTAGACCTTCTTGCTACCTATCATTCTAAGCTCTTCTTCAACACTATAACCAAACCCATTAGAGTAACTGCCACCTTTGCCACTGTGATAGTTCATATCTGGATTAACATCAATCCTAACATTCTAGTAAGTGGAATTATTTTTAACAATATCTCAGATCGCTTCCCAGTTTTTGCCATGTATAAAGCAGCCTCAAAACCTGAAATGTAGAGTAGAATCTCAATACAATACGGAGACTACTGCGCCTACAACATGCTCCTTTTTGAAAACAACTTAATGAATGCTAATTGGGATCGTGTCTTTGCCTCCGACAACCCAAACGTGAACAGCTGCAACTTCTCTTGCATCTTCAATGCTTGCTTTGATAAATGCTTCCCCCTTCAAGACTAAGTCAGTGAAAACTGTATCCATTTCCAAACCCTATATCACAAGAGAAATTAAGATAATGATAAAAGAAAAACACAAACTCCAAAGGAAATTTGCAAAAAAGACCCATAACTTTTGGTTATGCTTCCCGAAGTATCACATATAGAGTAACTCAAGCAGTTAGAAATGCCAGACGTAGCTATTATACAAATAAGCTCCAGTGAGCATCAGGCGACTGTAAGAAAACCTGGAATATCATAAATTCTATTCAGAACAAGAACACGCAGCCTTCGGCCCCCCACTCAGCTTTTATGATAAATAATTTATATATATATATATAATTTATATTTATATATATATATGTAACCGGTCGGAATTTACTGGACTTTAATTTCCCACTTGACTTGGGGTTTATTAAAGATTATTGGATGGTATTGGCAGTGGAAGCGCCCCTTTGAGAAAAATCCCGAACCAGCACAAGAACACTTAAATCTACTAAACAAAATGACTTGTCCGTGACCCGTGGAAGGATAGCGTCTGTGACTGGGATGAATGAGATACACTGTAATATTTACACTTATATTCCCTCCAACACTACAAACACAATCAAATAATGGTACACCAATATGCACACCTCTTAACTTGAACTTAAAACACTACTCTGGGGAATAAAAGTTATACATGATATTGAAATTATTAGAAACTCAGGCAACAATAAATTTAAAGTATTAAGAAATGTTGCTTGCACACATGAAACAGGCCTTAAGGGTTTTCACAGAATAATATCCACCACTGCGGAAGTGGTATAAAAATAAGAAATTATTAATTCCACCATGAATAGGCCTAAAGGGCACTCAATATAACTATGTTACACCAACAGATGCAGGCCTTAAGGGTTTTCAACAAAATGATACCAGTCACTGAGGAAATGGTATTAAAAAATGAGAAATTAAATACTCTACAAAGAATAGGCCTTAAGGGCACTCAATATAATTATGTTACACCAACAGATGCACACCTCCTAACCTAACTTAAACACTACTCTGGGGAACAAAGGTTATATCAGAAATTGAAACTATACAGAAATTTTAAATTCACACAGCATACATTAGTAACTGAAAAAATAGTATTAACTACACACAAAAATATTGTCACAATTATAAAGACGTTACTGAGTCCGATACCCGTGAACCATGCTCCCTAACCTAACACACACACAGATTCCACCTGCACTCCGTAGTCGTTTAACGCACAACCAACAGGCACCCGTAGTTGAAGGCCCAAATCAGCCTTTCTCCACCTTGGAAAGTGTACCTCTAAACTCCACTGACTCTTGGCCCCAGTGTGCGACCCTGTATCACTCAGCTAGCTTCACTTTACCCCCCCCCCCCCCCCGGTACATCCATAAAGCGGAAGGGAGTGAGCCAATCAGACCTTGTACAGTTGAGAGAAGCTTTAGCTTCCCGTTAGCAAGAGGGTTTCACTAAGCTGCTTGAAACATGTGGTATTGTGAGCCGAGGTAGAGGAGAGCTGATGACCCCAACGATCGTCCCGTCATCAGCTGGGCACCCAGACGGCTAGATTCCCTCAAGAGATCCTTTGATACCCCGCTAAATAGTGACAGGCCTACACTGATCGGTCCAATGGCGACAATCGCCACCCTCAATCATCAACGGCAGTCTCAAACTGCAGTCAATCTCTCGCAGTCAACTTCTCACAGTCAAACTCGAGGTCAAGTGGGTTCTGACGGAAACCCTGAAATGAACTCACTGTTAGCTCTAGTTTACTTTACCACTGCCCTATCTAACCCTGTCTGAGATCGAATGAGACTTACTTGTTATACTGCAATAGTGCAACACAGGTGACTAGACCACGTGACTATTTCTGTGACGGACGCGCAGGGACGTCTTGTTAGTCTGAATGCTTCCCCGTGACTCAGAGAGAGCCCGCCTCTTGTCCTCTCAAGGCATTAGCTTAGGCCTATGTGACATATTTTCCGCCTAACTAATAACTCCTTGGGACACCCGAAACATTATTCAGACTGATAAACGATCTATAATAATTTCAAATTCAATAATAGTCACTTAACTTCATGAATCGCATCATTATTAATTCGGCAAATTACATTTAATATCACTTAGGCCTAGTTCCACAACCTCTAGCTATGTGCAGGGAGCGCTCTCTTCCCTCCGACGACCTTGAAAGCTCAGTATCGCCAATTGGGCAGTGTTTGAAATTACTCTGAAATTTCTGAATATTACAATCGACCCCCCTAAAAAAAGACAGCACTGTCCTCATGTGCTGAGAAAAACATGCATACGACCCCCCTAAAAAATTGTTCTAAGAAACTGCATCTTACCCCTTTAACGTGCTAAACGCAGCATTCCCGTCTTCTCCACTTCTCTCTCCCGCTAACATATATATATATATACATACTTCATTTTTAGTCCATTTAACACGCGGACTTTGAACATATAATCAACGACCTCACCAGCAAGGAATCGAACCCTCGACCTACTGGGTGGCCCTAGGGAACGCTTACCGGCTAGCCCACAAGGACGCTAAAAGCAGTTCAACACTCTGTTATATTTCACACAAAGCCAGTTCATCGAGCTGATGGCGCCGTGAACCTCATTGGGAAACTGCCCGTGCACGAAAGCTAAGGTACTCCGTTGTTTCCATTTTCCCGTGTGATTTTACCAAGATTTATCTTATCCACGTTTTCATTGTGGATTTACATGAAATATATATATTTATATATATATATATATATATATATATATATATATATATATATATATACATATATATATATATATATATATATATATATATATATATATATATATATATATACACACATATATATACATATATATATATATATATATATATATATATATATATATATATATATATATATATATATATATATATATATATATATATATATATAAGAATGGAGGAAACCGCAGCGGGCCTATTGGCCCATACTGGGCAGTCCCGTTTACACCCAACCCCTATTGCTCATATGAGCATCCAACCTATGTTTGAAGCAATTCAGCGTATTCGAGTTAATGATGATATTTGGTAACTTGTTCCATTCATCCACTACTCTGTTTCCAAACCAGTGTTTACCTATATCACGCCTAAATCTAAGTTTGTCTAATTTAAAACCATTGTTACCAGTTCGCTCCTGGTTGGATAGTTTGAGTACCTTTATAATGTCCCCTTTGTTTAGCCCTGCCTTCCACTTATACACCTCTATCAGGTCGCCCCTCGCTCTACGTCTCTCAAGGGAGTGCAAATTAAGATGCTTTAACCTGTCTCTATACTCAAGGTTCCTAATGCCCGGGATTAGTCTTGTCATTCTCCTCTGAATTCTTTCCAAGGATTCTGTATCCATTCTGTAATACGGTGACCAGAACTGAACTGCGTAATCCAGGTGTGGTCTCACAAGAGCAAGATACAGTTTTAGGATGACCTCGCTAGTCTTGTAACTAACACTCCTTTGTATGAACCCAAGTACTTTATTAGCCTTGTTACTAGCAAAAACACATTGTTTACTTGGCTTAAGGTTCCTACTTATCATTACTCCTAAATCTCTCTCGCAGTCGGATTTCTCTATGGCATCGTTGTTCATCTGGTATCTAGTTTCCCTGTTTACATCTCCTATACTGAGTACTTTACATTTGTCGACGTTGAATTTCATCTGCCATTTTTCAGACCATTCGAAAAATTTGTTTAGATCTTCCTGTAGTTTTGCAGAGTCCTCGTCAGATTTGATAACAAGTCCTATTTTAGTGTCATCAGCAAATTTACTTATGTTGCTGTCAATGCCGATATCTATGTCGTTTATGTATATAATAAATAATAATGGTCCAAGTACTGAGCCTTGGGGAACTCCACTTGTGACGTTGCTCCAATGAGACTTAGTGCCGTTAATGCTCACTCTTTGTTTCCTGTCCTGTAACCACGCCCGAATCCATTTAAGGATGTCACCTTTGATGGGGGACTGTCGAAGGCTTTGCTAAAGTCGAGATATACCACATCATAATTGTGCCCCTCGTCCACCGATTCGAAAACTGATGAAAAGAATGTTAATAGATTAGTTAGGCAAGAACGTCCGCTTGTGAAGCCATGCTGGGAATCATTGATCAATGGGTGTTTCTCCAGGTGATTTCGAATAGAGTTTGAAATGATTGCTTCCAGTAATTTGCCTACTATTGATGTTAGACTCATTGGGCGGTAGTTAGAGGATAGTGATCTATCCCCCTTCTTGAAAATCGGTATTACATTCGCTATCCTCCAGGATTCTGGTACTACACCTGTTTTTAATGACATGTTAAACAACTTTGCTAAGGGCATACTAAGCTCTTCCTTACATTCCTTTAATACTCTGGCAAATATCTCATCGGGACCAGGTGACTTATTAGGCTTCAGTTTGTCTATTTGCTTACTAACATCGTTACTAGTCACTACTATCTCACTTAATTTGTTTTCTTCACTATCTCTGAATAGAGTCGGTGCCTCGGGTATCATGTTTAAATTTTCGGTGGTGAAAACTGTTGAAAAATATTTATTCAAATTATTGCTCATTTCTCCGTCGTTATCAGTGAGCTCGCCGAAGTCTGACCGTATTGGTCCAATCTTTTCTCGTGTTTTAGTTTGATACATTTGGTAGAATCCTTTGGGGTTTGTCTTCGCCTCCCTTGCTATCCTTACCTCATTATTCCTCTTTGCTTTCCTTGTCTCGGTTTTAACCCTACTCGCCAATACCCGAAAATAGTCCCGGAGGTGAAATTCGCCACGATTTATCCTTCTACCTATAGCCTTCCTTTGGCCAATGATGTTCTTTAAATAATTATTTATCCATTTAGGGTCATTGTTGTCTGATCTGAGTTTTTTGTATGGTATGTTCTGCCTTTGTGCATCAAGTAACTCACTATTTAAATTGTCGTGGAACTCGGCGATCTCAGATCTCGTTATCAGGTTGGTGTCATCTGTCAGGTTCACAGCCAAGCTCGACACCCCCCCCCCTCTCAGCTGCCTTTTTAAACTGTCAAAGTTTGCCCTTCTGAAATCTGGTACTTTAGTGGAATTTTCCTTACGTCTGTCCTGAAAATCTAACTGGAATCGAATTTCTTTATGACCCCTGTTTGCAAGTTCGTTCCCTACCTCGACATTGCTAATTAGGTTTTCTCTGTTCGACAGACTAAGTCCAGTATATTATTACCCCGTGTGGGTTCGGTTATATGTTGACTTAGGAAACAGTCCTGGATCGTCTCGAGAAAATCCTCTGATTCTGAGTTAACGGTAAGGTCAGTCCAATCTATTTGGCCAAGGTTAAAGTCGCCTACTATACAGACTTTGTTGTGTATGTTAGCCCTGCGCATTTCATCCCAAATAAGTCGCTCATTGACGCTATCAAGATTGGGGGGGTGTATATATTACTCCTGTGATTAATATTTCCCGACCGTCGCTTAATTCTATCCAATTGTTTCTGTATTCCTCTCAGTTTTTATTTCCTTATTTATTTCACACTTCAGATTATCTCTAACATAGATTGCTACTCCGCCTCCTTTCCTGGTCTGCCTATCGGTATGGAACAGTTTGTAACCCGCAATTTGGTATTCGACTGGTAACTCACGTGTCTAGGTTGATCCATGTTTCAGTGAATGCAATTATATCGATTTTTTCGGTACATACCAAGGCCCTAATATCATCCATTTTGTTTCTCATACTTCTACTGTTCGCGTAGTATACATTTAAGTTAGTTGTGTTCTGAGTCCTCCCCTTACGGCGTTTAGTTTTAAACTCCTGTCTAATTTAGTTTTGTCATCATTCCTAACACTATTTCCCTGTAGTCTTTCACTTTGTTTACCCGCTCCCACTGCAGTCTCCTCCACCCCCGTGCCCATATGTTCTCTTAGCAGTTTAAAGACTTCGATATCTTTTGAACTGCCCCTACTGTTTGTATAGTATACATTTAAACTTACTCTTCCCTGGTCCTGTTTTACCCCTTGTCCTGAGCAACTAATTTTACATCCCAGGACCTGCTTGTTTTTTGACTCCCACTTTCCCCGACCCCTCTCTACTGGCGAAACCCCCCCTTCGGAGTGACAATTTCACTCTCCAGGGATGCAGACAACGTCTTTACCCCCTCACGAGATAAGTGTACTCCGTCGCGACAGTACAGGTAGTCGTTGCCATAGAATCGTTGCCAGTTATCAATGAATGTCCAACCATTGTTTGCACAATGTTTTTCCAGTCGGCAATTTATAGCAATATATAATATATATATATATATATATATATATATATATATATATATATATATATATATATATATATATATATATATATATGTTATGTTAGCATAAACATTTTGCCGTTCTAAACTAAGATTTTCCTTGCAGATTCTTCTTGGATTGGCATGACAGGTTCCAGTCATGAAGGTAGTTTCCAGTGGGCTGATGATACCTCTATTACTTATACTAACTGGGAGTTCTTATACAATAGTGGTGAGTATAAGGTTTTACACATGATTTTTTTCTCTCGTTAAACTAGATTGCATCTATTTTAACTTTTCTTAATATACTTAAAAGTAAGATAATATAATTATTGCTTCTGTGATTGTTAATGTGTTTCAGTTTAATAATTTATTTAATATATATGTTAAACATATCACACGCAATACTATCCTTGCCACACCCAAATCATTATTTTGTTTGTTCAACTCTTGATCCTAGTAACAGTGTCTCTATGACACATCCTCCTCATACCAATCAAGCAAGTGATTGTTAAATTCGTCCAAAGTTTACTGCTCTTTCCAGTCAAGACTCTAAGATCTGATGGAATCCTGTCTTTTACCTTCAACGTCGGAGTCGTTGAGGGTAGGGAAGTTTACTGGCCAAGTAAACTACCGCATTACCATCATGACTTCAATGTAGAGAGCAGTCTATATCAATCACCCCCGCTGTGACTAAAGACGGTTCTCGAAAGCAAATTAGTAGGATTAATAGGATTTAAACCACATGTCTCTAACCAATCTGCATCTAATTTTAGCTTTGGTTCACTGATTAGGAGAAGGTAGATATTATGTACACGTTTACTTAAACAAAATTCTGAGAAGCAATAAGGGATCAGGTTTTATTGTCCTCCAGAGTCCGAAGTCAAGGGATCCTTTCAGTGTGTATTACTATGAACAGGAACCTGTAATGCTGCAGACGGTGAATCAGTGAGTGCAAGTGAGTGCTGTATTAGTAGGGTGTCTCACAGAAGCGGATAAATAAATCGTTTTCTGAAGAAAAAAAGACTCATGTGGAACAACTAATATTTTAAAGGTCTTCATAGCAGGATAACCTACTAATAAATTACCTGGAATACAAATACCTCTGCCACGAAAAATATACTTTCAAGAAATTTGTTCCTTATTCTGACCTTAAGTAGTACGGCATCTATGGCCTGCAGGACCATCAATACCTGTAATGCGGGGTAGAGTGGCATTCGCCGAGTATGAGTCATAAGCCAATGAATCAAAGACACTCTATCCGTTTGGGGCGTCGATGGTAGACGCGATACCGCTCTTGCCTCGCGAGGGATATGTCACGGGTTCGATTCCCGGGCCGATAGAAAAGTAGTTTGGACATACTTATTGGTCCCTGTTCACCTAGATTTCCTAGAAGTAAAGTAGGTACGGTACAGTCAGCGAAAAAAGTCGTGTCTGCGTTCCGAACCCCGTGAATATTCAAGCAGGTAGGTCGAAGCAGCAGGGATAGTTTGGGAAGGTTGGTAACTATGAGATGGAGTATGGGTTGACGAGGACCATACGATGTGGGGGCTTAGTGGTGGAGGTAGAGCAGTGGAGGACGAGAGTGCTGTACAGTAGTTATTGTTAATAATGTAGTATAGTATATTATCGCAACGTATAGGTGCCAATTGTGATATTACACATGATGTAACATCTGTAATATATATTTTAATGTATCGTCAACATAAAACAAGCCTATAACATGTAAGAAGCGTTAGCAGCAATGACAACGTGCTACCCGGCCCCCTGCCCACCGTCCTACCACACTCCCTCCCTCGGGTAGCAGGGAGTGGAGAACTTATCACGTAATTAACATCGGAATGAAAGACAGAGCTGAAGGTTACAAGTGTTCCCTGAAGAATGCAGTGATGGGTAGGGAAACACCGGGTAACACTGAAGTCCATTTATTTATGGATAAGAGAAATACAAGTGGTGACTAGCGTGTGCCACGCATGGCTCACACAGTCAGACTGAGACTGCCTTGCCATATGGCAGCCTCGGGGCAATGTTGCCACATAACACGTGCAGTGTTGCCACGTAATTATATACATAGATGCTACTCGGCACAGTAGCTTATATACAAGGTTGCTACTCGGCACAGCAGCATAGATACATAACCTACAAGAGCGCTCTGTTTTTACTGTATGTTTACTCTCCTAACAAATCAGGATATACAGACCATGTCTGGTATTACATAAGAAAATAAGGAGCCAGCAATTGGCCGGTTGGCCTGTGCATGGAGGCATGAGGTGACGTCGCTGTAATATCGGGAAGAGCATTTGTTCCCACAAGTGGTAGAGCTTTGGAAAAGAGGTGAGGGAAACATAGCCGCAGGTGTTACGCAAGGTGATGAACCCAAGCTATACACCCACCAGCAAATAGTCATGTCATCATAATCATTCGGTTCTCTGTATTAGGCGACAGGAGACTGAGGTGAGATATTACATGTTATCACTACTGACAAACGCCACTTTATATTATCATAACCACGACGTTTCATAAGATTCCACACACACACACACACACACACGTTATGAAACGTGTTTCATCGTTATTCCTTCCCCAAAGTATTCCATTATCAAAGATGAATACGACATGACAACCTATATAAATTTATATTTATATTTATTTGGATTATATGGAACACATGATGATGCATAATGTTTCATCACAGAAAGACTTATACATGTAGACATTTATAGACAGGTATTGATAAATGTTGGCCATAACCCAATTACCCGACATGTTATTCCCAATAATTTCCAGTAATTTCCACTCGAAAGTTATATGTAGGATATGAAAACATGTAGTCAGGTAGTCTATGCATTTACATTTGACATCAAGGTAAAGGACCAGCACAAGAATCTAATTAGATGTTCAGCCGCCATGTGCGTTAATAACCTCATTAATCCTCTCTGTCATGGACTCCACAAGATTGAAGCATATATTAGATCGGCGTCTCAGTCGTTCCTACACTTCATTAGCATGTCGCGCTACAATTTCCGGGCTCCGTTCTTCGCCAAAATCCCAGTTGCGAGTTATGATAGCCCATAGGTTTTCTATGGGATTTATGTCACAACTTTTGGGTGGCCAGTTTATAAGTTGAATCATAGGATGTTGATCGAGCCACAAGTTGACAGAGTTGCTTGTATGGATTGGGCTGTTGTCGTGCACAAGCATAATTGGCTCCGGGTCAGGAATTGCCATCGCTCGGACAGTGGATAAGAAGACCTCTTCCAATATGTGAATGTAGTCGTCACTCGTGAATCTCCCCTCCAACACCACCAACTCCTCTGGTCTGTATGCCCACATCCATCCCCACATATTCACAGTGACACGACCACTTGTAGCTCTCGTCAATGTTCTTTGTATCGTGTATTAACTGGTCGCCAGCAGTGTTAGTACAGCGGCATAGCCAAACAATTGTGCATCTTATGATGAAAGCATTAACTTTGGCACAGATATAGAGTAATACTTGGTGAATATTTTCAGATATGGAACCACTAGAAACTCATCCTCTGTGGGCGTTATATTGAATTTCAAGATGGCCGCCGTTCAGGATACGCTAAACTATGTATTTCTGTTTTTACGGTTGCATATTTCATTCCAATGCATCAATATACATAATCCGGGTTACGAAAATCATTTGTGATAGTTTTCGAAGTTTATTACAATGAAAAAGACAAGTAAAAGTATTACACTGGAAAATTAACATACAAATTTTCCGAACTCCCAAAACTTACAAAATTTTCTGAACATTCGGCTATTGAGGCCAAATCTCTGTAGATATTTGGCCTTAACAGCCACCTTAACATGCACACAGTCCAGTGCATTTAAGTGCAGCTTTTGTGCACCTACACTTGCCACCACAGTGTTTTCTGCAACCGCAAGAGATGAGCTCGTGGCATGACTTTGACCCTTCAGATAGTGTGGTCCATAGTGGTTCCAGCTCATCTCCCGACTTTGTCCAACCCCAGTCACATGGTGATGGCAGACTGACAAACGCTATTGCGGCCTGTCCCCAGATATGTCCAGCCTGATAAGCAGCTCTCTTTATGTGCTGCTCCAGAGCTGCTCTTCTTGGTGGGAGATGCTCCAGTGATCTTCATTTTCTTGAAAAAAGTTTCTTTCTCAGCACGTTCACGTCAGAGCATGTGCTCGTACGGTCATAAAGCAGCACGATGAATCTCTCCAGTGTCGACAGGACACCATCAGCCAGTTCACTTGGGGTGGAAGCCAGACTGAGGAAGGCGGTTGTCACTTCCGGAAATGCATTCCATGTGGCCCAGGCTGCCTTCTTGCTATGACCTGCAAAGGCAGATACCGTGTCGCAGCCCGTTATTGCGTGAAACACTGGAAGAGCTCTCGACTTCTCAGGTCCCAGGGCCTATGCAATCTGATGTGCTGCTATGTAACGTCGATTCTTTCCTATGCCAAAAGTAAGCCATAGTTCATCTAGTACCTCACTCCGTTCATTCGCTACAGCAACTGCAAGGATGACAACATTTGTATCGACGGTACAAATGAGTATTCGCCGATGACCACATTCCAAGGCATCAGCTGCATGAACCAGCATCCTAATATCGGCTTCTTTGTGGTTGCATGGTGCCAAGTTGACTGTGTCCTTCCGTGGTGGAACAGTGAGTACCTGTTTCTTGTCTCTGACAACCAGCTGTTTACTTTCTTTGACAACCAACTGCATATCCTGGTCTGACAGGAAACTGAAGAGTTTCTCTTTGTTGTCACTGTTGCGGAGAAAATTTTGCAAGTTGCTAGGTAGAGGACCAGAGGCAGTGACGCTTCTTCGAATGCCCTTGCCACGGTTACATCTTACTGTTGCTTTTAGGCTCCCAGATTTCAGGTAGCAATCCCATACCAGGTCAAGTCGAGATCGATATTCGAGCTGTGATTCAATTTAGGGAATGAATACAGCTGTGCTGTATTCTTGAAATGTCCTACTGCCTCCTGGCTTCAACATTTCCACAACGGTAGGTCCATCGAGTATAATTGAGGTGACATGTAGAGAGTCAGTGATCTTGTCAGCAAGCTGTTCAAGGGGTGTGAGTAAGTCGGCCTTCTTGCTGAAGCGGAGTTTCCCATTACTGGAGAGTGCTGGTTGATAGGCCCTGTTTTCATGCTTGAAGAACTCGTCCAAATCACCCTCTCTTGTTTGACAGGCTATGTAGAGCCTGGAGAAGAGTCCACAGACGTCTTTTGCGAAGTCTAGTTGCTGCTTACTCTTAGTTGGAGACTTGGATTTCATAGAACTGAATAGTGTTAGCTTGTAGAGCTTAATAGTATCACCAATAGGCTTACACTTGTCTTCAAGGCGTTCTCTTACATATGAATGGAATTGTCTCATCCAAGCTTGACAACATTTTGCACACTCTTCACGGCTTCTGGACACAAGATTTCCTTTGTATGAAGAACCATTAGGTCAGCACCTTCTTCTTCAAATGGGTTTCCCATTTCTTCCATGACCAGAGTAAGTGCTTTCACATCCTGAAGAAACTTGTCCTGCGCCGTGTTGGTTTGCTCATGGTGGTGGAAGTTTGCCTTGGTTTGCTCAGCTTTCTGCGATGATTCAAATTCAACAATGACCCGTGCTACTTCTGGACCTGCAACCATCCAACGTCGAAGTGCACTACGTAGGGTTTCCAGTCAAACCGACTGCACCACCATCACCTTTGATGAAGACATTGTTCTGCTCATGGGCCTGGTCTAGTGCCATTGCAGAAAAACGGCGGGCTGTCTTTTTTGCAGTGAAATGTCCAGCTTGAAACTTTGCAGACATATGAGGATGCTTGTCCGAGAGCTCCGTCATGTCCTTCAGTATACTGGAACCCACCGAGAATAAATGAATATGATCCAAGGCGAAGAACCACTGACACAATTCAGCCAGAGCATCCATGTATAGCGAGAAGTTTGATTCTCGTAGTGATCTAACAAACATAAAGATACTTAGCTCTAGGTTGAGGGTGGTTGCCCAGTACTGAAACTGGGGACAACATTCAGCCCTTTGCTGACACCAGACACCAAACTCTAGGGGCTCATGACCATCACTTTGGGCATCTTCAATGTATTTGCCATAAGCCTTGTGCTGTAGGATGTTCAGGGTTGCTGCTGTTATCTGATGGCCTCGCCTGGTGCGTGAGACATGAGCAGCCTTTAGGAAAGAGTTCGCAGTTCTTGGGCTGGCAATATCGGCTTGCACCAGGGTTTCTGCCCACCTTCTACCCTGCAACCAACTGCCTGTCATCCTCAGAGCCGCCATTTCAACCGCCCAGAATCATAATAAATTTCTCTTCTCCTTAATTTTCGGGCCAATTCCACTGAATCTGTTTGGCTATTGCAAACAATGGTTGCTCAAAGGTGATTACTGGGGTTTGACCTTTTCTTTCTTCGTATAGCCTATTATTTCCCTGTGCTTTGCAGTATTAGACAGTCTCACAGGACTAAGACAGTAACGTGGTGAAACCTGAATTTTTTTCCTGGACCAGCCCCTCATTTATAGAGGACACTCAAATCCAGTATCGAGTGGTTCCATATCTGAAAATGTTCATATACCATTACTCTATCACTGTGCCAAATTTCGTGCTTTCATCATTAAATGCACAATTGTTATGAAAATTGTAGCTATGCCGCTCCACTATATCGTACTCCGGCTGTAACTGATGAGAAGCTCTTCTCCTCGGTAAATATAACATTGTGCTAGAATATTGGGTCGAAGTCAAGGTATTCCAAAGTAAATCCAAGCCGAGCCTCCCTATGAGCTTGTGTTAATTTCTGATTTTTTGCTGGAACAAAGCAGTTTATACTGCTCTTGTGGAGACGGTTTCTACTCGTTGATGATGACAGGGGAGCAGGAGTTATCTGGTGAGGTCGTTTACTGTCTTCTTAGGTGTGTTGTCTACTATCAATTGAATTACATCATAGAATCTAGTCTTATTAAACATACCAAAGCATTCAACATGAATTTGAGTAATGGCCTGTACAAACTGGAAAATTTTGTAATTAAGAAGATTTGTAACCAGGTGAGAAAGTTGGGTCACCTTACCCTCTGACCTGACCACCAACCATTGTGTGCTATTTAAAGATTAGTAGGGTCATTACCTTATACCTGACCATTATGGACCTGGTGAGTCTGGAGAGTAGCTGCTGCATTTCCACTGGAGCTCGGGATAAGGAGTCCACAATCAGGTTGTCCACCCCCTTTATATGCCGGACTTGTAGATTATAGGGCTGGGTGAGGAGAGCCCAGGGGAGGATTCGCTGGTTAGTGGTCTTGTTGGTTTGGATGAACGTGAGTGGGTTATGGTCGGTGATGACTAGGGCTGTTTGTGGGCAAGACTGGAGGTAACATTCAAACTTCTTTATTGCCAACACCAGAGCCAGGGCCTCCTTCTCTATGGTCGAGTAGTTGGTCTGATGTTTTTTCAACTTGGCGGAGTAGTATGCCACAGGGTGAAGGACATCAGTGGTTGGGTCGGGTTGTAGGAGCACAGCCCCCACTCCGACACAGCGAGCGTCGATTTGCAGATGGAAGGGCAAGGTGTAGTCAGGGGGGTGGACTACAGGCTTGGAGGCAAGGAAGGCTTTGAGGCGGTGGAAAGACTGGTCGCACCTCTGGTTCCAGATGTAAGGGACCGCAGAACTGGTAAGGTCTGTGAGGGGTCCGGCCACGCTGGAGAAGTTACTGCAGAACCGACGGTAGTAGCCGCACATCCCCAGGAAGCGCATGAGTTCCTTCCTCGTCCTTGGAGTGGGGAAGGACAAGATGGTTTTAACGTTTGCGTCCTTGGGTCTCACCATACTATGCCCAACGATATGGCCCATGTAAGTCACTGAGGCCCGGCCAAAAGCAGATTTAGCCAGGTTTATGGGGAATCCAGTCTCTTGCAGTCGTGCGAACAGTATCTCCAAACTCATCAGATGTTCGTCCCAGCCGTCCGACACCACCACCAGGTCATCCAGGTAGGCGTACGTCCCACCTAGGTCCTGAATCAGGTGATTGATTGCCTTCTGGAATGTGGCCGGAGCATTAGAAAAGCCAAACGCCATAACCAAATACTGAAAAAGACCAAATTGAGTTATAAATGCTGAGATTATTTTTGCACAGCCTATACTGTCTATTATATCTTCAATCAAAGGTAGTGGGTAGGAGTCTGAGACAGTGACCTGGTTCACCTTACGATGATCGGTACAGAAACGAAAGGTGCTATCGGATTTTGGAATGAGAAGGCAAGGTGAACCCCAGGTGGAGGTTACTAGGCTCAGCTAAGTTATGTTTTAACAAAAAATCTACCTCCTTTTTCATAATCTCTCTTTTTTGTGGATTTAGTCGATATGCTGATTGCCTAATGGGTTGTACATCATCTGAGATGTGCTTAATATCATGTTTAAGTATATTGCAAAATCCTGGGAGGTCCGACGTGACTTTAGGAAATGTTGATAATAACTTAGTAAGATCTTTTGCTTGAGATGGATTCAGAACAGAAAAATACTCATCCAAGTTGTTGAGTATGTGACTGTTAGCAGGGTTTTCTTTAGGTAGAGGGAAGTCTAAATTCTCCAATAGGTCCATGTCATCTGTCTCCGGCTCCGGCCCTGACAAAACCGTATGCAATACGACTTATAGCCTCTGGGATGTCTTCCTCTGACTGCCTGGAATGGTAAAGTTTCATGAGATTAATGTGAACAAGTTGTGAATCTTTTCTGCGATCAGGAGTATGGACTATATAGTTGAGAGGAGATAGTTTATTAGCATTGATTTGAAAGTTTTGATGGAACCGTTCCAAGCAACCTTGGAATTGTGGGTGGTAAGCCGAAGATGTACAATGTTCCACACTGAGGTCTTTCATCACCTGTTTGAACAAAGATGGATCAGATTGTTGGGCTATAATGAGCTCATCCTTACTAATGGTCTAATTGTACAGATCTTCTGTGGGTAGGAAGATATTGGAGGTGGTTTTAGATGAAGAGGGCCCATTTCGCACACTCTGTGACCGGGTGACAGCACAAGATGGGAAAAGGTGAGGAATAGTTTCTTCAAGGTCAGTGGTGGAGTTGACAGGTAAGGGAGAGTCGACTGTCTTTATGTTGGGAACCACTAGATCTCCAACCAAGTCATTACCCAATAATAAATGAATGCGGCTCACAGGCATTGGATCTTTCCTAATGGCTATTTGCACTTCCCCAGTAATCAAGGGACATTGGAGGTGCACTTTAGCTAAGGGATAGGAAGAATGGGATGAGAGATCTGAAATTAGAACACTCTCATTAGTAAATGCGGTAGATATATCAGGAATGACGTTAAACAGGAGGATAGATTGTGCTGCACCCGTATCACGTAGTATACGAATAGGGAAAGAACGAGACCCCTCTATGATTGAAATTTTTCCCTCATAGGTGAATGAAGAGAAGAGATCCTGATGGGGCCTTTCCACATTGGTGGTTGCTATTGGTTTGAATTTGGGATCCAGGGAACTACTTTTAGTAGTTCAACACTTTGGGGGTTTACAAGACTGGATCGTATGGCCTGGGTTTTTACAGTAAGAACAATAAAACTTGGTTGCATCAGGGGGGGTAGGTGTGGGATCTTCCGACCTACCACTCACGTCCCCAAGGTTATCATCAGAGGAGGACCTAACATGCCGGAAGGTACCACGTTCCCTACGGCACAGTGACTCCACCAGCAAGGCTTACGCATCAGCCAGCTCAGCCGCACGCCCTAAATTAACCTCTCCACGACCCTCCACATGCTTCAACATGTGAAATGGTATCTTGCTCTTCCACTCCTCCAGGACTACCAAGTTTAATAAATCCTGAGGTGGCCATTGTTAAGAAAACCTAGATAAATTAATTAATGGTCAAAAGATAAGATAAGTGGATTACCCTAGAAAATATCACGGCAGTGGATAACCAGAAAGTCCCGGAAACTACCCAAGTTATTCCTAGAGAAATTACACTTATGAATATTGTTCTTCTGATAAGATCCTCAGATAAGGATAAGAGACTTGAAAGAGAAAGGGCGTATTACGGCATTAATATAAAGATCCGGATTAACAACCCTTGGATACTTGAAACATGAAGGCCGTGTTACGGCATTTATATAAAGATCAGGATTAACAACCCTTAGATAAATTTGAAACAGGAAGGGCATATTTCGGCATTTATATAAGGATCCGGATTAACAACCCTTAGATACTTGAAACAGGAAGGGCGTATTACGGTATTTATATAAAGATTTGGATTAACAACCCTTGAGTAAACAGGAAGGGCGTATTACGGCATTTATAAAAAGATCCGGATTAACCCTACACTCGATAAGACTTACTACACGACTGCCATGTGTAATAACAGGTAAGTCTTATGACACTTGGAACCTAATATCCTACGTCTGTCACTCTTATTGTACGATAATACCAATATATGCACACACATATGAAGGAAACTTTAAACCACCGTAAAGCAATTGTGAACAAAAGTGACTGGGAGGAATAATTAACAAGGAGTAACTTGGGGGGAAGGAATATGGCATTTAATGTTGTGTCCTGTCACGGTCGCCATTTGTTACGAGTTGGGGATTTAGAACATAGTTAAAAGTCTACCCAGATCCCAACAGGCAACAACAATAAAAAAACAAAGACAATCGGGCTATAAAAGGGTAGACAAAGGATGTGAGTTTTTGTTGTGTATAATAAAGTACCATAAATTCCTTAACAAAATATTCAACTTTCTATAATTTACCCTTAACCATACTTTAACTAAACATTAACAGTATATACATATTTATACAACATACAATAATTTGGAGCAAGGTGGACGTGGGGAGGCAATATAAGATTACAAATACTTGAGTGCGGAGCTGAGATGGCTGACGAGTAAGGCTGAGTATTGTAGAAGACGGTAGGAAGTCACTGTGCCGTAGGTTTCCAGGATAGGTGATCCTGTGGTCATTTCCCAGAGTGAACTGAACTCTCATCGAACTGGAGCTGATGAAGAAGACTTGTAGGAGGTGACGCAACAACCAGGATATGGAGAAGGGAAACCCCGGAGTGGTAACTAAGACTAGTCATACGCGTGTTTCGTCCCTAGATGGCATTGCTCGTGGTGCTGGGTAGGTAGATCATGACAATTGATGGTGTGGTTCGTAACAATATATATATATATATATATATATATATATATATATATATATATATATATATATATATATATATATATATATATATATATATATATATCCTCACCAGCCAGGACTCAAACCCTGGACCTACTGCGTGGCTTAATCGGTAACGTTCCCTAGTCCCATGCAGTAGGTCGAGGGTTCGGGTCCTGGCTGGTGAGGTTGTTGATTATATGTTCAAAGTCCGTGTGTTATATGGACTCAAAATGAAGTATATATATATATATATATATATATATTTCATTAGCCCAATAAACACGCAGACTGTGTGTGTGTCAATTCTATAACATTACATCACATTCAGTAAACAGGATAATTAACATTATGCACGCAACATCACTATACTACATTATTAACAGCTGAGAAGATATCGAAGTCTTTGAAATGCTAGGGGAACATATGGGCATGGGGGTGAAGGAGACTGCAGTGGGAGCGGGTAAACAAAGTAAAAGGTTACAGGGAAATAGTGTTAGGAATGATGACAAAGCTAAATTTGACAGCGAGTTAAGACCAAAGCGCGGTAAAGGGAGGACTCAGAACTCGACTAACCTAAATGTCTACTAGGCGAACAGTAGAAGTATGAGAAACAAAATGGATGATATTAGGGCCTTGGTATGTACCAAAAAAATCGATATAATAGCATTCACTGAAACATAGATCAACCAAGACTCACGTGAGTTACCAGTCGAATACCAAATTTCAGATTACAAATTGTTCCATACGGATAGGCCGTCCAGGAAAGGAGGCGGAGTAGCAATCTATGTCAGGGATAATCTGAAGTGTGAAATAAATAAGGAAATAAAAACTGAGTGGAATAAAGAAACAATTTGGATAGAATTAATCGACGGTAGGGAAAAATTAATCATAGGAGTAATATATCGACATCCCAATCTTGACAGAGTTAATGAGCGACTTATCTGGGATGAAATGCACAAGGCTTCCATACACAACAGAGTCTATATAGTAGGCGATTTAAACCTTGGCCAAATAGATTGGACTGACCTTCCGGGTAACTCAGTATCAGAGGATTTCCTCGAAACGATCCAGGACTGTTTCCTAAGTCAACATATAACGGAACCCATCCGGGGTAATAATATACTCGATTTTGTTCTGTCGAAAAGAGAGAACCTCATTAGCAATGTCGAGGTAGGGAACGAACTTGCAAACAGCGATCATAAAGAAATTAGATTCCAGTTAGATTTTCAGGTCAGACATAAGGAAAATTCCATGAAAGTCCCAGATTTCAGAAGGGCAAACTTTGATAGTTTAAAGAGGCAGCTGTGAGAGGGGGTGTCGCGCTTGGGCATGAACCTGACAGATGACACGGACTTGATAACGAGATCTGAGATTGCCGAGTTCCACGACAATTTAAATAACGAGTTACTTAATGCACAAACGCAGAACATACCATTAAAAAAACTCAGATCAGACAACAATGACCCTAAATGGGTAAATAATTATTTAAAGAATATTATTAGCCAAAGGAAGGCTATAGGTAGAAGGATAATTCATGGCGTAATTTACCTCTGGGAGTATTATAAGGTATTGGCCGGTAGGGTTAAGACCGATATAAGAAAAGCAAAGAGAAATAATGAACTGAAGATGGCAATGGAGGCGAAGACAAACCCCAAAGGATTCTACCAAATGTATCAAACTAAAACACAAGATAAGATCGGACCAATACGTTCAGATACGGGCGAGCTGACTGATAACGACGGAGAAATGAGCAATAATCTGAAAAAAATATTTTTCCACAGTATTCACCACCGAAGATTTAAACATGATACCCGAGGCACAGACTCTATTCAGAGATAGTGAAGAAAACCAATTAAGCGAGATAGTAGTGACTAGTATCGATGTTAGTAAACTAATAGACAAACTAAAGCCTAATAAGTCACCTGTTCCCGATGAGATATTTGCCAGAGTATTAAAGGAATGTAAGGAAGAGCTTAGCAAAGTTGTTTAACATGTCATTAAAAACAGGTGTCGTACCAGAATCCTAGAGAATAGCGAATGTAATACCGATTTTCAAGAAGGGGGATAGACCACTATCCTCAAACTACCGCCCAATCAGTCTAACATCAATAGTAGGCAAATTACTAGAATCAATCATTTCAAACTCTATTCGAAACCACCTGGAGAAGAACAAGTTGATCAATTATTCCCAACATGGCTTCACAAGTGGGAGTGCATGTCTAACTAATCTATTAACATTCTTTTCATCAGTTTCCGAATAGGTGGATGAGGGGCAAAATTGTGATGTGGTATATCTCGACTTTAGCAAAGCCTTCGACAGAGTCCCCCACGAAAGACTAATTAGAAAGGTAGAAGCGCATGGCATCAAAGGTAATATCTTTAAATGGATTAAGGCGAGGTTACGGGACAGGAAACATCGAGTGAGCATAAACGGCACTAAATCGCATTGGAGCAACGTCACTAGTGAAGTTCCCCAAGGCTCAGTACTTGGACCATTATTATTTATTATGTACATAAACGACATAGATATCGGCATAGACAGCAACATAAGTAAATTTGCTGATGACACTAAAATACGACGTGAAGATCTAAAAATTTTTTTAGAATGGTCGGAAAAATGGCAGATGAAATTCAATGTGGACAAATGTAATGTACTCAGTATAAGAGATGTAAACAGGGAAACCAGTTACCAAATGAACAACGATGCCATTGTGGAATCCAACTGCTGAGAGAGATTTAGTAGTAATGATAAGTAGGAATTTTAAGCCAAGTAAACAATGTGTTTTTCCTGGTAACAAGGCTAATAAAGTACTTGGGTTCATACAAAGGATTGTTAGTTACAAGACTAGCGAAGTCATCTTAAAATTATATCTAGAGCTTGTGAGACCTCAACTGGATTACGCAGTTCAGTTCTGGTCACCGTATTACAGAATGGATATAGAATCCTTGGAAAGAATCCAGAGGAGAATGACAAGACTTATCCCGGGCATTAGGAACCTTGAGTACAGAGACAGGTTAAAGCATCTTAATTTGCACTCCCTCGAGAGACGTAGAGTGAGGGGCGACATGATAGAGGTGTATAAATGGAAGTCAGGGTTAAACAAAGGGGACATTACAAAGGTACTCAAACTATCCAACCAGGAGCCAACTCGTAACAATGATTTTAAAGTAGACAAATTTAGATTTCGGCGTGAAATAGGTAAACACTGGTTTGGAAACAGAGTAGTGGATGAATGGAACAAGTTACCAAATATCATCATTAACTCGAATACGCTGGATAGCTTCAAACATAGGTTGGATGCTTATATAATCAATTGGGGTTGGATATAAACGGGACTGCCCAGTATGGGTCAATAGGCCCGCTGCAGTTTCCTCCATTCTTATGTTCTTATGTTCTTACAGTACTCTCGTCCTCCACTACCCTACCTCCACCCCCATCACTAACCCCCCACACCGTATGGTCCTCGTCAACCCATTCCCCAACTCACAGTTACCAACCTTCCCAAACTATCCCTGCTGCTTCGACCTTCCTGCTCGAATATTTACGGGGTTCGGAACGCAGACACGCCTTTTTTGGCTGACTGTACCTGTTGTAAATCGAAAGTTGCGAATTCGTATTCAGGGAAAGTTGTTGGAGCTTCCAATAACTTGATGACAAAAATAATTGACTCTTAAGGCTTCTACGCCCTTGAGCATTGACCCTTCAGGCTTCTATGTCATTTAACTCATAAGGCAAGCATGAACTTAGCATGCTTCCCTGTTGGGCGCTTTAAACGCTTTTGCGCTTCACCTTACACAGGATGTAGGGGGGGGGGGGGGGGGGTGCCCAATAATAAAATAATAATTTCGGCACCTGTATCAAAAAACACAGAAGGATTATTCTAACATACTCAATCCTGAAATATTGGTCTTTGTCTCTTATGTAAATTTAGAAAAGTATTGAGGATCTGGGTAAGTGACAAGTCATAAGTACCGACAGTTACGGAGGAGGATGTAGTTAAATTGTGTTGTAGGGAGGCCAAAGACAGGTTTCCCTTGTATGATGAAGTGACCATCGGTGGGTATGTGTTGAAGAGTGTGATTGGGGGGGGGGGGGGGAATCTGTTTTGTAAGGCAAGACATTGAGTAATGTGTGTGTACATTTCATGGTATTTGCATTACAGTATTTAGAAACAGCTAGCATGTGTTTACGTGCATATGATGCCCATTTTCTGGTTGCACTAGTCGAAAGAACTATTGTTATGTGAGAAAATGAAGTTTGATATGCTGAACAATGTGGTCGGAAATTATGATAAATGACAGGGGAACCCGAATCAGGTTTTTATTGACTGGAGGGATAGGAAACCTGTCGTCAATTCTTTGGCCATACGCTCCCGAGTGCGCCATGGTGTCCTTAAATATTCCTCTCTCTCGGCCTACTAAGGAAATGGAGTCCCATATGTTGACAGAGGGGTCTACCTCAACCTCAGAAATATTATTCCTAACCTCACGAGGAGTTGTTTCGAAATTAAATTAAAACCTAGCAATCTGACAAGATATTCACTTAAAGGATTGTCTCATTCTGCTCTTGGAGGTTCGTTAACCCAATCACTTGCGTTGATTTCGTGGGTGATGCGTAAACGTTTCCTCTCTAGACGGACAATGAAACAGTGGGGATCCTCACCAGCTACTGATGTAGTAGTTAATATTTCATTAAATAATGTGAACAATTTGGGTTTTGACTCGTTATGAATTGTTAAACGCTATCATGCTGGTCGTGTGACCAGTCTGTATCACAATTTGTCTCTTCATGGGAAGAGTAGTCACTAAAACTGTGTTTCTTAATAGGAAGAGAGTACAGTTCGATCATGTGTTTGTTCAAGTAAATAGGCAACATTTGTCGATGAATGAGCCATGTCTAAACTAATACTGCATCTCATATGGTAAACTATGAGGTTATGTGAACACTTAGATTACTACTAAAACACTGCAAAACATTCAGTAAATAAATCATAAAACCTCAAGTTTATCCTGAAGGTGAAATGGATAACGTCGCAACCTGCGTCACTATGTTAATATGAAGTTACTTGTAGACTTGAGTGAAGAAGGTGAGTGAAGAAGGTAACTCCCAGCTGAGTGAGAAAGGTGACTCACTGGTGAGTATGTCCTAGGTGCAGGTAGCTGATATTTGCAAACAGCTTGGCGTTTTTCAAATACTCGATCATAAACTTGGAGCTGTAATCGTCGACTCTCCTGACAGAAACCAAGGGTGTGGTGACCATCAATGTCTGTTGAAACACTTACCGTTTTTTCACTTTTCTGTTGAAAGGCATTAAGTTTATTGTATTTTTGTTTTAAAGCTGCCACCATCTTATAGCAGGCCGTTTGGTTGTAATATTAAGAGACGTTCTCTGGAATGACGATTTCGGGTTAGAACATCACTGTAGCGATTTATTTAGTTTGTCAGATTCTCCAATGCAAGTCAGCAATTAGCAATCTCTGGGACATTGGTCGCAATAACAACAACTGATCAAAACTGTTAATTCAGAGAATGACCTACATTTGAAAGGAACCTCAATAACCTCTTCTCGGGTAAATTCAAGGTAAAGACGGTAAAATGCTACTGGGACCACATAGTTGGCACAATCCCCAGGGGAAACTCCCGGTCTTAACAAGCATGATGAATAGGCTTTGTGGGGAATATAACAAAGCCTAGGATTGCTTTTGTTGTCCATACCTCACTAGTCGGGAATCGAACCCTGGACCTCTGCATGTAAACAGAGTTTGCTACCACAAAAGCAATCCTAGACTTTGTTCTATTTCATGCAAAGCCTGTTCATCTGGCTTGTTAAGCGCCGGGAGTCTCAGCTGGGGATTGCCCATGCCAAATATGTGGTCGTAGTAGCATTTTACAGACTCCAACTAGGAAACACAAGGCTATATAAGAAAATGAAAACATAAGAATGGAGGAAACTTCAGGGGGCCTATTGGGCCATACTGGGCATTCCCATTTACACCCAACCCCTATTGCCCCGTTAGCTGGAACAATTGGTGCAGAGCACTTCCGGGAATAAGAGATTTCCGGGAAACTTGACGACGCTCTCAAAGCTGGAAAAAATCTTTCATCCCCAGAACTTTCTGGCATTTTCCGGGAAATGGAAAAATGTTCTCGGAAGTTCCAGAAATTGCCCATTACATCATCTCTAGAACCCGGAAAAATATCCCTCATCCCCAGAATTTTCCGGGTAATGAAAAAATTTTCTCAGAATTTCCAGAAAATGAGAGTGATTTTCATCTCTCGAACCCGGAAAAAACTCCCCTATCCCTGAAATTTTCCGGATATCGGGAAATTTGTTGCGGAATTTTCCAAAAATGTACCCCCCGGAAAATCGTTCCCAAAGGCATTGGGAATGATCTTCTGAGAAAATTTCAGTTCCGGTTATCGGAGAGTTCCGGGTTTGAGGGATTCCAGCTAAGAGAGATATTACTTTATCCATCCAACCTATGTTTGAAGGTATCCAGCGTATTCGAGTTAATGATGATGTTTGTTGACTTGTTCCACTCGTCCACTACTCTATTTCCAAACCAATGTTTACCTATTTCGCGACTATATCTAAATTTGTCTAATTCAAAACCTTTGTTACGAGTTCGCTCCTGGTTGGATAGTTTGAGTTCCTTGGTAATGTCCCTTTTGTTGAGCCCTGACTTCATTTATACACCTCTATAATGTCGCCCCTCACTCTACGTCTTTCAAGGGAGTGCAAATTAAGATGCTTTAACCTGTCTCTGTACTCAAGGTTCCTAATGCCCGGGATTAGTCTTGTCATTCTCCTCTGAATTCTTTCCAAGGATTCTATATCCATTCTGTAATACGGTGACCAGGATTGAACTGTGTAATCCAAGTGAGGTCTCACAAGCCCATGATATAGTTTTAGGATGACCTCGCTTGTCTTGTAACTAACACTCCTTTTTATGAACCCAAGTACATTATTAGCCTTGTTTCGAGCAAATACACATTGTTTACTTGGCTTAAGATTCCTACTTATCATTATCTCGGAGATAAACTTCACCACGAATTATTCTCCTACCAATAGCCTTCCTTTGTCGAATAATGTTTTTTAGATAATTATTTATCCATTTAGGGTCATTGTTGTTTCATCTGAGTTTTCTTTATGGTATGTTCTGCCTTTGTGCATTAAGAAACTCATAATTTAAATTGTTGTGGAACTCGTCAACCTCAGATCTCATTATCAGGTCATCCTCTACTGTCAGGTCTCCAGGTAAGGTGAGGCCTCCCTCTGTGGGCACACTGTGTGAGGACACCTCATGTGAGGTCAGGTAATTCACCCCCAAGTGTGATACCCTTTCTCTCAGCTTCTGCGTGGTGATCCTGTTAACAACGTTTCCTGAAAATTGCTAGAATTTATGAACCATGGGACTGGTGAGTCTAAATGGATCCAAACTACAGCTACACATATGAAGATGTTTGGACTAGACTATCTGTACAAAGTTGAGACACAACAGCGCTTCCTGCCACCCTGGCATATCTGCCTAAAAAATTAATTATACAAAGTATTTATCTCCAACACACTGCCAAAGTGAGAGCTCTTGAACATATACACACTCTACAGACTGATAATAATATCACACAACCATCTACACTGATGGATCTCTTAACACCGCCTGTGGGAGGGCTGGAAGTGCTATTGTTGTGACTCAACCTGACGGTAATATAATTGAGAAAGGAGTTAGAATTAACAACTGGGCATCCACTATACAAACTGAATTAGTTGCCATACTCACAGCTATTAAATTCATTGAAACCACTGTTACTGACAGTCTCATCATCACTGACTCTCTATCCTCACTACAGTACTTGCCCTTGACACCCTCAACTTAAGCTGTCACCCGCTTGTCTCTGAAGCCAGACACAAATATGCGTACCTTGTTGACCGGGGTGTCAAGGTCAAACTGTTGTGGATCCCCTCTTACATATAGGCCACATAAATCATGACAGAGTTGATGCCCTCGCCAAACTCGCGTCTAACAAAGACACCGTTGAATACAATTTGGGTCTGTCAAAAAGAACCCTTAAAACTGAAATTAGGAAAGAACTTATTGATGAATTTGACGCAAGTAGACAAGTGCAAACAGGCACTAGTCGATCCATAGTTTACCATGATGAGATGTATCAAGTGAAACATGTATATGGAGCAAGTAACAAGATCACTACATTATAAGATGTTGTAACAGCTAGGTTAAGGTTAGGATATAAGTACCTCTGGCAGTATGTTCCTCAAGCAGATGTAAACAAGACTAAATGTAAAGTTTGTGGCCAGACATATGGCCACACACTTGAACACTACGTCCTCGACTGTGTGAAGGTAGAACCTTTTAGGGACAGGTCCAAGCACACTGTGTGTGAAATGGAACAACACTTCATCTCTAATGGCAAGATAGCCGACATATTAAGATTGTATCCACTTTTTTGCACTCAGTAACTATATCAGTTCTCATGTATAGAACCAAATACACAATGTGCTTGCATACTTCTCACGCAAATGTGAAAACAAAGTGTGCGCCAGACATACTGCCTCACACGCCTGTACTCACGCCTTTGTGAATGAGTTACCCTTTATGTATAGAACTACACAAATAATGTAATTGAAATACTGTGTAACATTCAGTGCCATAATATCCTTACAACGGTGGTTAATTATTATGACCCGTTGTAAACTCTACTCTGCAATCCTTTTGCCGTAGAAGTTGTCAATGAATGGGAGTGATATTGACTTGCAATATCTGTCAAGACGGCCGTTGACACCAATTGCCTTTGACAACCATTCACTACCAACTCCTCTTCTAGGCAAGACGCCACATACTATCGGGATCCCTCCCCTATCTCTAACCTTCCCCAGCGCCTCCCTATACCTCTTGAAAAGTTCCTCACTCCTAACCTTTCCTATGTCGTTACCTCCTTTACTAAGACACACTATTGGCTTGGTACCCTCCCCTGACAAAACCCTATCTATCCTCTCAGCTACATGCCCTATCCCAGCCCCAGGAAAACACACCCTTGTCCTACATTTCTTATCTCTTGCACAAAAAGTCCTTTCTAAGAACCTCACCTGGCTGTCTCCAAAAACCACGACCTTACCACTGGGCAGGGTTTGAACAACTGCCCTTTTCTCTCCTGGCACCATACCGTCCTGCCTCTTCTCTTCCTCGTCCTGCCTCTTCTCTTCCTCGTCCTGCCTCTTCTTCTCCTCGCCAGCTTCCTCCAACACTTGGTAGGGGTTACTGCATTCCACACCCTGCTCAACTTTCTGATTTTGACCCTAGTCCCCTTGGAGACAACCACTCTCCACGCCTGCTCCTACTGACCCTTCTTCGCAGGACACCTGCGAAGGAGGACTTTCCTCATACACCGTCCCTCTTCCCCCAGAACACAATGATCCACGGCGGCCATTTCCTATGGTCACTAACACGAGCACTTAGGGCACGTCCTTCTCCAAGCTAGGTCAGGTAGTGTCTGTAGTGCTTTTGCATCCTTCCCTGAATTAATCTGCCGCCCGATTTTGGTGTCATCCGCAAACTTGCTTATGTCACTATTGATCCCAGTATCTAGATCGTTTATGTAGATTATGAACAAGAGTGGGCCCAGTACTGACCCCTGGGGAACCCCACTAGTAACACAGCCCCACTCAGAATTAAAACCATTTTACGCTGACCCTCTGTGTTCTATCAGTGAGGGATGATTTTATCCAATTTAAAACTTTCCTCTCGATACCATGAGTGTAAAGGCCTGGGACTTTGAGAAATAAATCCCTTGCCAGCCTAATCAGGATTTTATAAGAGGAAAGTCAAGAACCATGGTTTTCCGAGGGATAACAAACAACCGTTAGAGATTGACATCTCTTTACGACGAAAAATAATCACAATAACTGACACTACTCACACAAATTCAAGCATTCAACATGAATTTGAGTAATGGCATGTACAAACTGGACAATTTTGTAATTAAGAAGATTTGTAACCAGGTGAGAAGGATGGGTCACCTTACCCTCTGACCTGACTACGGACCGTTGCGGTGCTATTTAAAGATTAGCAGGGTCATTACCCAATACCTGACCATTGTGGACCTGGTCTCACCCTCCTCTGTATATATACACCTTGTATTGTACTTCTCTTTAGTCTGTACTCACCCCTGAAGATGTGAATTACACGAAAGCGCTCGGGAACTTCGTGTTTTCTTCTTTCCTTCTGGTTATCAGCATATATATATATATATATATATATAATATATATATATATATATATATATATATATATATATATATATATATATATATATATATTGCTACGAACCACGCCATCTATTGTCTGGATCTACCTACCCAGCACCACGAGCAACGTCATCTAGGGACGAAACACGAGTATGACTCGTCTTAGTTACCACTCCGGGTTTCCCTTCTCCATATCCTGGTTGTTGCGTCACCTCCTCAAAGTCTTCTTTGTCAGCTCCAATTAGAGGAGAGAGCACTTCACTTTGGGAAGTGACCACAGGATCACCTATCCTCTAAACCTACGGCACAGTGACTACCTACCGTCTTCTACAATACTCAGCCTTACTCGTCAGCCATCTCAGCTCCGCACTTAAGTATTTGTAATCTTATATTGCCTCCCCCACGTCCACATGCTTTAGAATGTTGTATGTTGTATAAATATGTATATACTGTTAATGTTTAGGTTAAGTTTGGTTAAGGGTAAATTATAGATAGTTGAATATTTTGTTAAGGAATTTATGGTACTTTATTATACACAACAAAAACTCGCATCCTTTGTCTACCCTTTTGTAGTCCGATTGTCTTTGTTTTTTTTTTGTTGTTGCTTGTTGGGATCTGGGTAGACTTTAAACTATATTCTAAATCCCCAACTCTTAACAAATGGCGACCGTGACAGGACACGACCTTAAGTACCATATTCCTTCCTCCCTTGTAATTCCTTGTTAATTATTCCTCCCAGTCACTTCTGTTCACAATTGCTTTACGGTGGTTTAAAGTTTCCTTCATATGTGTGTGCATATATTGGTATTATCGTACAGTAAGAGTGACAGACGTAGTATATTAGGTTCCAAGTGTCATAAGGCTTACCTGTTATTACACGTGGCAGTCGTGTAGTAAGTCTTATCGAGTGTAGGGAAGAATCCGGATCTGTTTAATGCCGTACCCTCACTCCAGAGAAGGCTGTTCCATAGTCACTAGTTTAGGGTGAAGTGATATCTTGGGACGCCCTGCTCTACCAGGACCCCATAATTATAAAGCCTCCATTATTGTTCTTCTCATTATCTCATTCGGGGTCAATAATCAAGTATCTCAGGGTTGTTAATCCGGATCTTTATATTAATGCCGTAATACGCCCTTCCTCTTTCAAGTATCTCAGGGTTGTTAATCCGGATCTTTATATTAATGCCGTAATACGCCCTTCCTCTTTCAAGTATCTCAGGGATGTTAATCCGGATCTTTATATTAATGCCGTAATACACCCTTCCTCTTTCAAGTATCTCAGGGATGTTAATCCGGATCTTTATATTAATGCCGTAATACACCCTTCCTCTTTCAAGTATCTCAGGGTTGTTAATCCGGATCTTTATATTAATGCCGTAATACGCCCTTCCTCTTTCAAGTATCTCAGGGTTGTTAATCCGGATCTTTATATTTATGCCGTAATACGCCCTTCCTCTTTCAAGTATCTCAGGGTTGTTAATCCGGATCTTTATATTAATGCCGTAATACGCCCTTCCCCTTTCAAGTCTCTTATCCTTATCTAAGGATATTCTCAGAAGAACAATATTCATAAGTGTAATTTCCCTAGGTATAACTTGGGTAGTTTCCGGGAGTTTCTGGTTATCCAGTATCCACTGCCGTGACATTTTCTAGGGTAATCCACTTGTCTTATATTTTGATCATTAATTAATTTATCTATGTTTTCTTAACAATGGCCACCTCAGGATTTGTTAAACTTGGTAGTCCTGGAGGAGTGGAAGAGCAAGATACCATTTCACATCATGAAGCATGTGGAGGAGCGTGGAGAGGTTAATTTAGGACGTGCCGCTGAGCTGGCTGATGCGTACGCCTTGCTGGTGGAGTCACTGTGCCGTAGGGAACGTGGTACTTTCCGGCATGTTAGGTCCTCCTCTGATGATAACCTTGGGGACGTGAGTGGTAGGTCGAAAGGTCCCACGCCTACCCCCCTGATGCAACCAAGTTTTATTGTTCTTACTGTAAAAAACCAGGCCATACGATCCAGTCTTGTAAACACCCAAAGTGTCGAACTGCTAAAAGCAGTTCCCTGGATCCCAAATCCAAACCAATAGCAACCACCAATGTGGAAAGGCCCCATCAGGATCTCTTCTCTTCATTCACCTATGAGGGAAAAATTTCAATCATAGAGGGGTCTCGTTGTTTCCCTATTCGTATACTACGTGATACGGGCGCAGCACAATCTATCCTCCTGTTTAACGTCATTCCTGATATATCTACCGCATTTACTAATGGGTGTTCTAATTTCAGATATCTCATCCCATTCTTCCTATCCTTTAGCTAAAGTGCACCTCCAATGTCCCTTGATTACTGGGGAAGTGCAAATAGCCATTAGGAAAGATCCAATGCCTGTGTGCGGCATTCATTTATTATTGGGTGATGACTTGGTAGGAGATCTAGTGGTTCCTAACATAAAGACAGTCGCCTCTCCCTTACCTGTCAACTCCACCACTGACCTTGAAGAAACAATTCCTCACCTTTTCCCATCTTGTGCTGTCACCCGGTCACAGAGTGTGCGAAATGGGCCCTCTTCATCTAAAACCACCTCCAATATCTTCCTACCCACGGAAGATCTGTACAATAAGACCATTAGTAAGGATGAGCTCATTAAAGCCCAACAATCTGAGCAATCTTTTCAAACAGGTGATGAAAGACCTCAGTGTGGACCATTGTGCAATGTACATCTTCGACTTAGCACCCACCGTCCCAAGGTTGCTTGGAACGGTTCCATGAAAACTTTCAAATCAATGCTAATAAACTATCTCCCCTCAAATATATAGTCCATACTCCTGATCGCAGGAAAGATTCACAACTTGTTCACATTAATCTCATGAAACTGTACCATTCCAGGCAGTCAGAGGAAGACATCCCAGAGGCTATAAGCCTACCTGTATTGCATACGGTTTTGTCAGGGCCGGAGCCGGAGACAGATGACATGGATCTATTGGAGAATTTAGACTTCCCTCTACCTAAAGAAAACCCTGCTAACAGTCACATACTCAACAACTTGGATGAGTATTTTTCTGTTCTGAATCCATCTCAAGCAAAAGATCTCACTAAGTTATTATCAACATTTCCTAAAGTCACGTCAGACCTTCCAGGGTTTTGCAATATACTTAAACATGATATTAAGCTAATCTCAGGTGATGTACAGCCCATTAGGCAATCAGCATATCGACTAAATCCACAAAAAAAAGAGATTATGAAAAAGGAGGTAGATTTTTTGTTAAAACATAACTTAGCTGAGCCTAGTACCTCCCCCTGGGCTTCACCTTGCCTTCTTATTCCAAAACTCGATGGGACTTTTCGTTTCTGTACCGATTATCGTAAAGTGAACCAGGTCACTGTCTCAGACTCCTACCCTTTACATTTGATTGAAGATATAATAGACAGCATAGGCTGTACCAAATTAATATCTACCGTGGACCTGTTGAAAGGATATTATCAAGTGGGACTCACGGATAGGGCAAAAATAATTCGGCATTTATAACTCCATTTGGTCTTTTTCAATATTTGGTTATGGCGTTTGGCTTTTCTAATGATCCGGCCACA